>BGPT01001086.1:121971-145646 GCA_003297045.1 Symbiodinium sp. clade C Y103
CAAAGCTTCCCAGGCACCAGGAAGGAGCCAAAGCAACAGAAGCCGTTGCGTCCTGGCCATCCCTCCCAAAGCTTCATCTTGGACTCGTACCAAGAAAAAATGGAATGTTTCTGCAGGTTGCAGGGGAAGACTGTCAGCCGATCAGCTTGAGCCAAATGCCATNTCCCAAAGCTTCATCTTGGACTCGTACCAAGAAAAAATGGAATGTTTCTGCAGGTTGCAGGGGAAGACTGTCAGCCGATCAGCTTGAGCCAAATGCCATTTTTCATTCATTTGTCAGAGGGTCACATTTTGAGGCAAAGGAGACCACTGATTCTAGCCGTCTTTTATCTTACGGGTCCCACTTTTTGGATCCCTGATTTTGACACACATCCACGTATCCTTCATATTGTAGGACTCTGCCAGTTTCCACCCACGTGATGCGGGCGGCGCCTACATTTGGCCGGATGAAGCCTCAGCTGAAGGGCAGGACAGCAAGAGGTGCAGGACTACAGGACTGTGAAATACCGTGAACATGTCAATAAAACATCTGAATCATATGAATGTTTTGAATGAAAGAACCTGCAAGAAGACCCATTATACCAAAAAACATCCAAACAAATGATGTAAAGCTTCTATTGGTTTGAAGGGTGTGATAAACCACTGCTACCAAGCAGCCGATGTAGCTCAAGCGCGGTTGCCGCGGATCCGCAAGGAAATGGCGCTGGGGCAGTGGATCCTCTGTGTCACCTGGATGTGTCACCTCCTCCAAGAGAGAGTGGTCTGATGACGATTCCTCATGTAAGGTTTGACCAGGAACACATAGTTTTGAAATCTTCCTAAAGTACTTAACTCGTTCAGTTTGTCTCAGCTATGTGCACCCTGATGCCGGTATCAGCCTCCTGCCTTCGCCGTGCAGGAATGGGAAACGCTGCCCTGGAGAGATGTCAGTGTCCACACAGCGCTTTTGTTATCGGCCCACAGGCTGAATCAGACCGTTGCAGTAGGAGTCTCCTACAGTGGGAGCACTCTGCGAAGGGCCTCTACAGAACCCCTGTGGGCTTGTCTGAAACTAGGGTACCCCGAAAATCCCGTGAGGTTTCATTATTTTCCATCCTAGCATATACTAGCATTGCAAATTTTGGGTATTCACCCTTTTTGACAAACCGGCTGTTTGGACGGAACTGTGTTTGGGTGCAGATATGCTGAGATGTTCACCATGGAATTCCTAAGTTGGATGGCTTTCCACAGCCCTGTCCTTGGTTTTGCTTCATGTCGGGCACGGAAACAACCTTCAGTTTTGAACCCAACCCCTCATGCCTCTAGAACAAATCAAAATTGTCAAAATTGCCAAAGTAGGTAGTGTCACCAGCCGAGAAAAGAATCTATACCCGTATGCTTTCACACACGCACACACAAAGCCAGCACACAGAAACTTAGGATCTATGTTTGACATCTTTCGACTAGCTTTTTCTTTCATCTTCTTTCTACCGAACCTTTCCACTAAACATTCCAAGGAGACATGATGACATGATGTTCCAAACCCAACATGTCAAGATATGTCAAGCGGCTGAAGGCTGCCACTCATCGTGACGTAGGAAACAGCTGCGAGTTGTTCCATTGGCTTCACTGGTATTTTGTCCAAACCCCCCGCAGCCAAAAAATAAGCCTTTCCAGATCAAATGGAAACCAAAGTGGCAGGAATTTAGCGGAAATCTGCAGCCCCAACCCCTTTGCTGGCATGAAATACAGTTGGGGACTCCGCCAGACTCATTTTTGCGTAGCATTGCGTGGCCCTGATTCCCTGATTCACAATTTAGTTTGCTACTTGTAATATCTTCCATTTGCATCGATTTCCCATATCACCGCAATGCTCACTAGTGGGGTAGTGCCAACTAATTGAATCTAGTTGGCAGGTCGGCCCCAAGAGTGCTTGACGCTTTGCAGCAGGCAAAATGTATATATATATATACATATTGCCAATACTTTTCAGACCGTTCGAAGAACTTGCTAGTTGACACATGTTGACACTGGCTCCACACCGCTCACTGGATTTGAACAGCTGATTGCAAAAACTAAAGTAAGCTCAGCAAGCTTGTGCAACTTTACAGAATGGTCTGTCTGAGCTAAATTGTCTTCATCTTATCTGAGCTGAGGATATTAAGAGTGCCTCAGAGTTTGCACTTTTTCCTCGCTTTCTGCACAAGCATCTTTGGCTTTGCGCGAAGATCTTCGCCTGTTCACAGGTTCAAAGGCACTGGGCGTTCAAAATCGTACAGATGTGTCTCTGGGGCCCATCTGAGCTGATCAAACTTCAATGCAGTCCTCTGCTTCCTGTCGAGTAAAAGCTGGCTTCAGTATCCAAAGCAAGCAGAACTGGCAGAATCAATACCCATTATTCCCAGTGGATAAGTAAATTGGCCATCAAAACTACATATTAGCAATTATAGTCCTCATTAGATCTACTTGGATTGTTTTGAGCTAAAAGCGACAATATCGAGTCCAGTGTACCAGTACGTCAGTACGACGTCATAAAGACCCTAAGACAACTTGGACTTGCAGTGCTCAAGCAATCGCAAGGTCGATTCTGATCCCATTCCGACGGATGTTGTTGCTTTGCACTACTCACCACCGCGCTTTCATCAAACTCTTGATTTTGTTTCCAAGAAACTATCCCATGTTTGGTCCAAAACCAACCCACATGAGGGGCTAGACCATCCAAGGTTCGCAGTGGTTGGCAAATAGAAACGAAAGTTTCATCCAACGCCTGAGTCTAATAGAAACAAGTCTGTTGAAGCAGAAACACCAGCAAATCCACATTGCCACCTCAACCAGTGCATGTTCATCCTACATCCTCTCGGTTTGTCTGATGCCTCTTCCTCTTCTTTCCAACAGTCGGCGCTTCAGCCTGTTGTGAAGCCTCGCAGAGCTCCAACCAATGGAAATGCTACAAACAAGTCGGTATTGTCGGCAATCCCTCAAGTCCCTTCAATGACTGGTTGTAGAAATACCCACCACATCAATCCTCATCACCGGCCCTCACTTGCAGCTTTTTGGAACACTGCCACACGCAGCATCACGCAGCATTGAAACCCGGACACTTTGGAACGTTGTGAAGTAGGGGAACGATTGAGGATTCCAGAGAGTTGGAAAATTTAATCAAATTTGCCTGTGAAAACAAGTACAGCTTGCAATCAACACCATATGACCGGTCCCATGGAATCAGAAAGGCATGGCAGCCATCACGGATCTGCCATGATGGGTTCGTCGATATCGTCCTAATCCAACAGCTTCGGCCATGAACTCCGACGGAAAGCCAGCATGCCTTGGCTGCGCCCACAGCAGTTTTGCATAGGATGTCATTTCTGAAAGGTGGGGATGTTTCACCAATGCTTCACCACTAAAAACATCTTTAAACACTGTACTGTTTAAAACTAAGGATTAGGATGGATTCAGGATGCGACTGTGATGCAATTGCTAATTGATGTAATTCACTGTGTATATATATATATATAATATATATATATATAATACATATGTATGTAGACATATACATGTGTGTGTGTGTGAAATTAAGCAGGAGTCATGGGCCGAAATTAATCACAACTTAAAAGCTCCATGCGCCCGTCATGTCGCTGACGAGTCTCCAAGTCCCATGCCCATGAGACAGCGCCCCCGGCCAGATTCTAGAAGAGCCGCAACACCATTGATGACCTGCACGATGCCAGAGAAGATGATGCAAATGCTCCGTACAAATGATGCATCGGAATGTCCCGGAATCCCTGGAGCGTCAACCTGCAAAGACATGCAAAGACATCCAAAGACCTCAAAACCCCATGATAGAATCTTATGAAACCATTCACATACTATTCACACCAGACCAAAATCATCCTTTGTGAATGACCTGTATACCGGCTGAAATCTAAACAAGCCAAATGGAGCCAAAGCGCTCCAAAGGCAATGGCTTCAATGAGGAAGGTGAGATTCATCACCTCATTCCAACATTTCTGAAGGTACAGACCGGTATAGAGTCATTGTTCACCACCTTGAGGCTACGGAGAAACAAACCACCTAGTGCATCCTAATGCTTGGCTGTCATCCTATGCCATATCCTTGAAAACCAACTGAATATTGCTCAAAGTCACACCATCATCTTGTTGGGAAAGGCCATGACTTGTTTTCTGGGCTCTGTGATGCTCTGTGCACAATCTGTTGACGCAACGCCACATCTGATGCCGAGGTCCAAACCACTGGTCTTGTCCACAAGACCTTGTACAGCTCTGAACGGCAGGTGGCCTGCGGACATTCCAGAGATTCGGAATCTGAAGCCTCCCTTTTCAATTTCCAGGCCGAAGGCAGCACAATGTTCGAATGCTCACATGTTTTTATCAAAAGAAGAATGGATCAAATAAATTCAAATAATTCAATTATAATATGATCAAACGATATCAAACGTTTCAAATGTTTCAATGCCCCAGGGCCTGGCAAGCTGCACTGCGGAATGGTCCTTGAAGACGGAAGATAGGCACGTGCGCTTGGCCTAGGCTCATCGGTTCGTCGGATCCTCTGAAGGTCCCATAGCCTCCCCCACGGTTGGAGGAACCTTGAGTGGCTCACCTGAGTTGACCTGGGAGATTTGAAAGGTCTTGAAATACCGAAATAAAAACGGATAAAACGAATGAAACCAGTGGCAACCAGGTGGCCGAAGGCACAGGTCAGCATGACTCGCCAGTCGCGCCAGAGCCAGTGTCGAAGAGATGGTGCTGCTCCCATCTCCTTTGCCAAAGCAAACATGTAGTATCCTCAGCTGCTCAAAGCCATTATCCAAGACTTACCGACCTTCACAAAGCTGGAAATGAATCGACATGAAACTGAGTCTGGGGCCGTAGTCCACACCTCAGTCTTGAATCATGAATGGTTTTGCTGTGCAGATCTCTGCAGGTAACCGGTATATGATGGATCTTACTGTTACAGACTTTCCTGGTACAAAAAAATGTATCCAGCAACTTGTATTTGAATCCAAGCAGCAAGACACTTTGAGTCATTTCAAGGCAGCGCCAAATGTCCACCAGTTCTGCCACTCTAGCTGCTTGGTGGTCCCACTGGGCTTCTGGCCATAACAGAGCCTGGAATCGGTGAGTCTGTAGCAGGAGCTGTCCAGAGGATGTCCCTCCTGGCCACAGAGCAAGATGGCAAACAATCAACTCTGAAGGTGACTGACATGGCTGTGTCGGAAAATGAGGGATACCATGGAATACCCAAAAATTATGGTAATTTTGATTGGGAATTCATGATAGTAAGCCAATGAATTTTGGGGTGTACTGTATACATCCATAGACCCAATTTTTTGGCCAAAGACAGGATTCCATGCGGTTCACGGCCTCGCTAATGCCCAGCTGTCCTTGACCTGATTTTCCAGCAGGCGACACCACCACANTGCATGGACCATTTTTTTCAAACTTCAAACTTCGTCGACGATGCTGCTGGCTCCGGTGTTCGGATTCCAGCCTCTGACGCCGGGAGCATTATCTTCGGGACAGGCGGGGCTCGGACACTTCTGCGGGGGATCAAACTTGCGCTCGTAGGTAGAAATGACCATTGATTACCACTCTCAAGGGAACCATGGGGATGACGCCAAACACGGCAGCAAAGACTACCCAAGCCATGCAAAGAACTTCCAGCAACAGCTGCAGCACCACCTGGGCCCTTTCCACACGATCCTTCACACTCTGACTTGTCTCGTTCCTCCGACACCACTTCAGGGCCTGGCAGGAGAGGATTCCAATTACCAACACAGCAGCGGCAGACAGAAGCCCCGCAAGCACTTTGTCTTGGGTAGTTTCTATGGACAGGAGTTGATAGTATCGCGTATTCGCGATGAAAATCCATCCCAGGACCACGAGGGAGATCAGGAAACAAATGAAGGAGCGATGATTGCGTGCTCCAACCTTGGTGGTTTGCCGATTCTCTGGGAAAAGTTGTACTTTTTGTGGCTTAATGCGGCTTGTGTATGCTGATGTGGTAAATTGGTAAATCCATCTGACCTCAAAAAACATCCAAAAAAACACGAAGAATCTAAATGAATCTAAGCTAAGTATATGACACTATATGGCTGTAATTCATCCAGCAACACTGTTTCCAATCCAATAGCAGTGGTGATCAAAGTCACGAACACAGTTGTTGCACACGTTGCAATGCGAGGTCCTCGGGAAACGACGGACGAGCTATGATAATATTGGGGATGGTTTGTAATTGGGTTTACCACATTAATAATTAATAAATACCGTCAAGTAATTTGTTACAGGTGTACGGTATAGTATAGTATAGACGGCCCATTAACATAGTTTGATGATTTATATACCTAATGGTGATTTGTTGTTACAGTTTGCCTTTGTATAGACTATAGATGGTCAATTTAGTTTGATGATTTACCTATTGCTGATTTTTGCGTCATTTGATTCAAATGACGCAAGCGTTGGTCCTCCATCAGTGAATGTCAGAACTGCTCAACTCTATTCATCTCGAACTGGTTGACCTCATCGGCCTCCTCGAAACACGGCATTTTGTCAATTTCCTTTGCCATCTTTCGACAGTGTCCAGCGATGGCAGAGAAACGGTGCTGAACCTCTGCCAGATGTATGCGCGACGCATACATCTGGCAGAGGTTCAGCACCGTTTCACTGCCATCGCTGGACACTGTCAGGGCTGGCAACAGAGATCGGCGCAACTGTAGCCCCGGCTCTGTTGTCATGGCTTGAAGAAATCCGAAGATCACTCCAAGCAGCAGCAGCCCGGCTATCACCCCAACAACTATCTTCCAGAAGTCCGAGAGCCTTGGCAATTCTGCNCATGGCTTGAAGAAATCCGAAGATCACTCCAAGCAGCAGCAGCCCGGCTATCACCCCAACAACTATCTTCCAGAAGTCCGAGAGCCTTGGCAATTCTGCCAGGCAAAAGACGACCACAATGATGATGATGGTTGGCAGAGTTGCCAAGCTGGGGCAAAGCTTCCCAGGCACCAGGAAGGAGCCAAAGCAACAGAAGCCGTTGCGTCCTGGCCATCCCTCCCAAAGCTTCATCTTGGACTCGTACCAAGAAAAANCAAAGCTTCCCAGGCACCAGGAAGGAGCCAAAGCAACAGAAGCCGTTGCGTCCTGGCCATCCCTCCCAAAGCTTCATCTTGGACTCGTACCAAGAAAAATGGAATGTTTCTGCAGGTTGCAGGGGAAGACTGTCAGCCGATCAGCTTGAGCCAACTGCCATTTTTCATTCATTTGTCAGAGGGTCACATTTTGAGGCAAAGGAGACCACTGATTCATCGGCAGAAAATAGAATGCCCAGGGTGAAAAACCTAGGCTGATTTTGACACACATCCACGTATCCTTCATATTGTAGGACTCTGCCAGTTTCCACCCAAATGATGCGGGCAGCGCCTACATTTGGCCGGATGAAGCCTCAGCTGGAGGGCAGGACAGCAAGAGGTGTTGCAGTACTACAGGACCCTGAAATACGGTGAAACTGTCAAGAAAACATCTGAATCATATGAATGTTTTGAATGAAAGAACCTGCAAGAAGACCCATTCTATCAGAAAAAACAAACAAATGATGTAAAATGATGTAAAGCTTCTATTGGTTTGAAGGGTGTGATAAACCACTTGCTACCAAGCAGCCGATGTAGCTCAAGCGCGGTTGCCGCGGATCCACAAGGAAATGGCGCTGGGGCAGTGGATCCTCTGTGTCACCTACAGGGATTCACGCGGCAGAGATGGGATGTTCCTATCTCTGCAATAGTGATTGATGTATCCAATAGATGAGGATTCCTCATGTAAGTTTTGACCAGGAACACATAGTTTTGAAATCTTCCGAAAGTACTTAACTCGTTCAGTTTGTCTCAGCTATGTGCACCCTGATGCCGGTATCAGCCGCCTGCCTTCGCCGTGCAGGAATGGGAAGCGCTGCCCTGGAGAGATGTGAGTGTCCACACAGTGCTTTCATAGTCAGACAGTTTCAAAAGAAGTTCAATGGGTGGCCAAGGCAACAAGTACATGATACAGACTCTGTGTCTGTGCAATGTATGTGTCTTTCTCTGGGTAGATAGCCACATCGATGGAGAGATACATTGACATACTGTAGATAGATAATTGCAGATCGGTACATGATACATAGATAGAGGGTTGATCCATAGACAGTTGATTAGGTAGGAACCACGAAGGAAGATAGATACAAATGGATCGGAATGGCCCATCATGCGGTACAAGTACCAATGGACTCACAGAATTGATCATATTCGGTCTTAAACCAACCGTTTTGGTCAATAATTCGAGCCATACCCAGAGAAGTATCAATAGACATCCGCAAATGTCCGCAAAGGACAATTTTGCCACCGGGCCAAGGCACGGTACCCGGTGGCGAGCACCAGAAGATCTGTGTTCACACGCTGCTCCCCGGTGGCAGTATCATAGACCACGCCATCTGGCTGCAGCTCCCGAACAGAGCCCTGGCCAGTATTTCCAGAACCAGCGAGAAACGAGGGATGTAAGTTCATGTGCCAGGCATTGAATTAAAATCCATTATTAAAATTGTTAGAAGTCCGTTTTATGAGTCTTACTATGCATGTTGTGCATCATCATCACTAGTGGGTCTTCTGATGCATGGTCCACTGACTAGCAGTCCACTGCAAGCCTCTACCAAGTCAATGTCCGGTATCTCGTTGTACTCACCGTCCATCCTCACAGCTGAAAAAATCCCTCTGAGTGCGGGCCTCAACACAGCTTTCTGGGTAAAGATTCATGGATTGATGTTTACTTTTTAAAAACTTTAAAAATTTATTCATTTATTTACTTTAAACTTGACGCCCCCTTGGGGCATTGCTGGGTACTTAGGCTGGCCCCTTCGGGGCCAGCCTAAGTACCCAGCAATGCCCCAAGGGGGCGTCAAAAAGACTTTAAAATGGGATGAGGCTGTGTATAGTTTCACAATGCAGATCCCATGAGTCGGACATAGTCGGACAGTCCATTGGGAAGAAGTTGGAAGTGACGGTAATAGAGGATCGATTGATATCGATTGTAAGTCTGAGTCCTAGTGTCCGTTGTGCCACGCGTCCAGGCACACCTTCAAGAATATGTTGGACATGTGGGCTGGGAATTGCTTTGTTCCTGTAGTCAGCACCTTCATCATTCGAGCCTTCCGCCCGCAGCCCAGTGCGCCCAAAGCGCTACCCGGATTGAGGCTGAGATGCCATGAGTAGATCGTTCTTCGCAACCAACTAACCTTCTTCTTGGCCGCTCGGCTCAACAGAGGCATGCATTTCCTCAAGGAGCGGGGCCGAAATCGTTGTTGTTTGATGGGTTGACAGTCAAATTCCATAAAAGGAGTCACGAAACATAAAGGCGGCAAGTCACAGGGGGCATCTCTACTGGATGAAACAGTGTATGCGAATTGGTCCCCAATTGGTGAACTGTGTCTGAGTGTCTCCTATAACTTGTAGAGTTGTTCCGCCCACGTCAGCTCGAGAAAACCATTTGTCTCTGTTGCGCGCTCTTCCCCAACAGGTGCTGTCAAACCGTCAACATGTGCCAGGCTGCGAGGACTTGTTCACGATATGTTTTCGGCCATCATCCCAGGTCATGTTGTACCTGAACAGGGCAGAGGGGCTATATAGGCCGTCTAGCCCATCCTTGAGCTATATTGAGGAAAATCCTACAGCTACCATGATTTCACCAGCCAGGAATAGATTGATTTTGTGTAGTGTTTTGGTAACCTTTTGATGCAAAGCTAAATTCCTCCACCAAGCTGTTTGTACTCGGCAAATTGAATTCGGGTTCCCACCGAACAACGCTAGGGGGCACCTACGATCCCAAAGAACTTGGATGCCAAAGCAATATTCCTGTGCCCAAATTCACTAGATTGAGGCTGCAGCCAAGGCGCCGCTTACCAACCCACTGGTTGAAGCCATACGAACAGCCTGATGCTTTGCAGAGGCTTATTGTTCAGTGGTTTCATAAACCCCTCATGCATCCAGATGCATCCGGCCTGTAGTGAAGAGAAAACCCAAGCGAGTAAACTTTGTAGTCACCTTGACGCCACCAAAAGCCACATTCATGGTGAAGTGACAATTCCTGGTCAATATTGCATCATATTTTTCCGTAATACTCTAAAAGCTTGTTCAGTTGATGATGGTCGTGCGATCCAATACCTAATGAAAACTCAGGAAATTGCCGTTGCGCATCATTGGAAACTGATGGAAACTGTATCGCCTAGTGACCCACCAATGCATTCCAACACGCTGCGCCCATTTGCTTTCCCAGGCCTCAGCTTCGCCACGTTTCGCAGTTTTTTAGGCCGCGGTCCAAGTGGTCCAAGATGGTCCAAGGCACATGGGTTGCCCAGTTCATGATGACGCAATCCAAAGGCGGATTGTTCTCGCCTTGCAGATGGGCTGTTCCCCACCATTGTAATGGATGATAATCGTATGTGGTGGACATGTCACGCCGAAGCCAGTGTGTTTGTGGTTGACCAACTGGCGCCACGGCACCGAAACAGGCAGGCACCGAGACAAAGCCATGCCGTGTCGACATGGTGACACTTTGGGCACCATTGGTCGCCTGCACACAGAGCTGCTGGTTGGAGGGTTTATGAAGGGGATCCCATGATAGATCCAGTGGCAAATGGAACTTGTTCAACTCCATCCAATGCACAGCATCTGTTTCATCCTTGTCGCGTGTTTCTCTAGGAAGGTCAACAATTCAACATGAGTCTCAGTCGTTTTAGTGCAACCAGGATGCAGCGGCATAGCCGAGATCAAATGCTGTCTCTCCTTGCGTTCAGGTGTCAAACCAAATTATACCAAAACGGCCAAACCGCCCCGCAATCTTCAACGATTGAACGAATGATGCGTAAATGAAACCCTAAAGTTGATGTGTCTTTGCTTTGTTCCCTGAACTCACTGAGATTGTGAAACTAAACCCAGCATTTGTGAAAATCAACATTTCTCCAGATTTGCGATCATCATTTGTTTCACATTTCTCCAGTCTCCTGTGCCGATGATCAGCACCTTTCGACCTTTGAAAATCTCTGGATCCTGGCGTCGGCCAAACGGCCTTGAACTTCCGGAAATGAAACGAAAAACCGAAACGGTTCACCCCCAGGGCCGCCCTGCCAGGGCCTTGTAGTTGGCACCTGATCCATAGCTGCCATAGCTTGAACTGCATGCTTCGAAAAAACATGTTCAATTGTTTTTCAAAATGAAAAGAGGATATAGTTCAGACATGTTCAGACATCATATCCAGTTTCGCTCCAGAGAAAGTAATGCTGAGACGGTGGCTGTGAAGAATCTGACCCTCGAACTTCTGCTGACCTCTTATGGCGGAGCAGACCTGTTTCATGCTGTTTCCTTTCCAACTAGCTTAAGTCACTGGGAAAAATAAACTGCAAGTGTGTGTGTGTGTGTGTGCGCATTATTTCTTGGCTAGATACAAGTTCCTACCAAACCAACCAGTTTTACCTGGGAGTTGCAATGACATGAGCTGTCTGCATTCAGAACTTATGTCTACTGAAGTACTTCTGATCTCCCATCCCACTGCGGGTTCCTTGCCTGGGAACTCAGGTATTCTTGGCACATTGTGCAGACCGGAGCAGATAGCTACTGCGTCCCACACCTGGCTGCAGAGATCTTTGGATTCTTGTCACAGTCTCCGATGGGAAAACGGATGAGTCACGGTGCTGTTGAGGGCCTTAAGTGAAGGATATGAATAAGATTAGATTGATTAAGGTTCTGGAAGAAAAGTCTTTTGTCCAACCCAATACCATAAAAATCCATAAAATCTCTATGCATTTCATGCCCAACTCACCAGCCTCTACATATGGATGAGAGTCATCACCATCAGCCTGCAGCGTCCTGGGTAGCAAATAGTGGAGCTGCGAGGCTGTCGGGCCTGACTTTTCTGTAAGGAGTATAAGGAGTTGGAACACGTTCCTGGGAGAAAATTGATTCGTTCCAGGGAATTATTGTGCCCCAGAACATTGGATTTACAGGAACTCCGGAGAGCCAAGAATTCTCAGGTCCGATGGAAGTTGGACAAATGTCGTACAAATTTATTCACATGTATCAAATGCGTTCAAGTGACACATCATAGGAGTCAATGGCATCGCAGCCTTTTTGCACGTTGATGACCTGAGACATCCATCGTGATTTAATCCACCAACCGCTGCATAGCTTCGCATTCCCACCCTCTGATTGCCAGCTGTCAGCATGTTTTAGCCCACCTTGACATTGAAGCGAATCAGCTCCAACAAGCCGAAGTGAGCCGAGTATTCCTGGAGGTAAAGCACGTAGTCTGTCATGGTCATGTGCCTGGCCAAAGGTGCAGCGAGAAAACAGAGGGATCAACATGGACCCTCTCCACGAGGTCAACAACATGGAGGCTTGCATTATTTGATGTCGTCAACTGGCAACCATCTCTGGACTATTTTGAACTAATTATTTTGGACTTGTGACTGACTTGTGGCACCATTCTCACCAAGGTGCATCTCAGCTTCCGGGCGTCGAAAATCTGAAAAGCAAGTGAGGTATTTGCCTGAGAAAGAAAGATCCAAAGACATCCAAAGGAGCAAATGCTGAGCTCTTGGATGCTCTTGGCGCAGTTTCTACAACCAGAATGGCGCTTCAAAGCACGACCAGCTGAGGCATGGCCTGTCGACATCTCTCGACCACCTAATTTTTCCGTATTACCTGACACTTCTGCATGGTCAACCTGTCAATCCAGGTACGCCAACGCCATGTTTTTGCCAAGCGGCTCGATACCATTCGCGCATCCTGCTGAGACTTCGAGTCATTTCAAGTCTCTCTCACTCAGTTGAAAATGTTGAAATCAGTAAAACTTGTTTCTACAAACATCACTTTCTCACTTCAACGGCATCCAGCCATCGCTCCTTGTAGGTCTTGTTCACAAAGGTGCCACCTATGGCAGAACCGGCCTCAACGATCCTCACCTGTCGTGCCGCGGCTTCCTGTGTGTCTGTGTTGCTTTTGCAGATTCACTTAAAACATGTCAAAACCCCGTGGGTCATTTCATCTAAACATATCTAAACATATCTAAACTCATTTCATCCATTTCATCCAACAGTTCTTGACCTATCAACTAGCTTAACTGTGATGTTGAGGACATATCTGGTTAATCCGTACTAATCCCATTCATCATGCTTAAATCTACTTAAATCGCAATATATCATGATTAACTGGTGATCAACTGATGTTACTTGTCGACTGTTGAAACCCATGACCCCTCCGGGTCACCTCATGACCTGCTTCCCTGGCGGTCTTTGCCGTCACCAGCCCGGAGGCTCCAGCACCTGAGGGGACTCCATGGAAAATGGCCATTCGAAAATGGTTTCGATCAATGATTCACCATGGGATGGAATGGGAGACCATTTATCAGTGTATCAGTGTATCAGTTAATTAATATCAACTATATCTTCATTCAATTTGATGGTGTATAATTAATTTCTTACACTTCATCCTGATTTCATGATTTCGGGCAGACCCCATGACAATTCCCTGGATCTGGTAGCTTCTCAAACGGGATGCAGTTTCACCAAGGACGGGACCGATAACTAAAATGCGCATGTGCAGCGAGAAACGGCAGGAATCGAGAGATGCATTGGCCGCCCAGTGGGCGAGCTAAGTCTGTCAAGCACACTGTTATCATCTGTTATCTGTACGTTATCTGAACATATCTGTACCTAGTTCGAACATCCGTCATGTCTGCTGGACTGCGCAGAAGCTGGTCATGTTTGACTGTGCCCGTCTGCTCCGTCTTTGTCCGTGGTCCTCATGCTGTGATTTTGAGAGGTGACAAGCATAGTGGAAAGTCCTTACAAGGTGCATTGACCATTGGAAAGCTGCACGCGTCAAAAGTCTCTGTGTACTTTAAGCCAGTCGTCTGAGCCAGCTGCAAGAATATGATAGGTAAACGGTGTATTTATCTTTTTCACGCATCACTTGAAATCCGCATTGGAATCTCACGTTGCTGGTTCAAACTTCCAACAGTTTGACACGGAAAGGGCCTCCCGTGTGGATAGCTCCTGCAAGCAGATGTTTACCCAGGGAAGAGAACTGATGTGTGATGATGGAAAACAATCCTACCGACCGAACCTCGCAAACACATAGAAACACCGGATTCGCAAAGATGTAGCATGGCACACAAGCTACTGCAGGATTGCTGCAAATGAGAAGTCTGTAGACATGAATCTCATCCAAATACTTCACCCAGTGGCACATTGTGTCACAGGTCTTCAGCCGGTTTTCTCCTTTAACCGTGGATGGATGGGAATCCTTGCCGCCTGCAACATCTCGCAAAGGCCTCTGCAAACCTCTGCTGGCACCTCAGCCGTGAAAAGTTGGGAAAATGGCCTTCCAACGGATGTGAGATGATATGGGATCGCAATTGAGGGAGCCAAAAAACAGAAGAGAACAGGCTGGTTATGCACTGATTGGGGGAATCCTGCGGGGCTCAGGTGTCCCCGATTTTGGTCTCCAAATCTGTCAAAGGATGTTGGAGTGGCCTGCTCTGTGACGAAGGCATGATAGCATCCACCAGACTCCTGCAGCCAAGTTCAAAACGTTGGAGCTCAAAACGAACTGAACACTTCACCACACTTTTCCAGTTCACTATTTGAGATGATAATTGTCTGATAGTATGGTATAGGTGTATAAGATGTGTACGCTTGTCATCGCCGTCTTCAGTCCTCACCGGACTTGTTGAGTCGCTCCTCAGGGGCCCAGTTATCACTTTGGCGAGGTCTGAGCTTATTCTGGGTGCAACATGATGCAACCCTCTACTCCCAGATGTTTGATGTTTGAATGTGTGTTTAAAGATGTTGAATACTTGTGTACCTATCTTCCATCAAGACAAATACATCCATCTTAAGACTTACATCTTAAGAGCAAAGTGCTGCTCCAGCCTACTCCACTAAGCAAACGGTCTTCCTGCCTTTGACAGTTGGCTGTCTGAGGCCACGACCAGGCGTTTCCGGTGACATTGGAGATCCGGAAGATCATAGCTCACCTCATCTTGTCCAAATCTTGGTGATTCCAGGTGCCTCTTCATGGATATATCATGTACTATCTGTTTCACCATACGGATTCTGCTTTGAGGATTAAAAAGTCTCGTAGGAACCTTGCGAAACTCAGGTTCCTGCTGTTCGGGCCACCTTTCGAAAAGCGGATGACACTGTAAGTAAGGAATCAAGGCAGACTCGGAAAACTTGACTGACTTGATCTTGACATTTCGATGGAAATTTGACAGGTCAGCTGTGATCATTGTTGCATCAGTGGCCTCTGGAATAGAGTTTGCACCATATGCCGAAAGGGCTTCATCCGTGCAAAGCAGTACTCGCTTTCCATCAAGATGAAACCCCTTGAGGCGCTCCTGCCAAATTGGTTCTTCAAATCTGCGATTTATCAGATCTCTGGGAGACATCAGATCAGATGTCGAAATGCCTATGTCTTCTCATTGTTGTTTTTTCCATTGTGCGATCCCACAACTCGTGGCAAGGCATCTGAACATGGTACACCCAAACAATGAGTAGCTGAAAGGGAGCTGCATCCAATCCAAGTCCCAATCTCCTGCTGGTTGGAAGCTGTGAGCTTGAGACAAGCCTTAATGCTGTGACCGGTGCGAACCAAAGAATACTTACGAATAAAGTGAACGAACTAGCCTGGGAAAATGAGTTGCTCAAACAAAGCAAAGTGGTGAATCTGATTTCTTCCTTTGGAAGGACCCCAGCCCTAATCCCGACTGATGTGCTCTGAGCGGCCACTTGTCGCTGCCCAAGGGCAAGAGCCACTGGAGCAATGGAAGCTTCCAAGCAGAAAACCAACCTCTGCGGGCCGTAGGAAAACCCAAACCCACACATTGTCCACCTGGGACCGACCATTTCAAAGACATGTTGTGGATCAGCCTAGACAATTGCCCCCAAAAACAGCTCTCTGATGCCATTTCTATTGGTGGCAGAAAGTGTCTGCGGCCGCGTCACGTCAAGGATCGCTGGACCAAGCCCTTCCGCTCTGCTTCCTGTACATCCCTGGGAAGCACAGCATGGCACAATGCAAAGTTGATTCAACTGAAAAACCTGTTCTGCTGGCAGCTGACTTTGAAAAGCAAAAGCTGAAAACATTGCGGCCTCAGGATGCGCAGCAGCCTTGGAAAAAAGCCAATGTACAAAAAACACGAAATTCGGCTCTCAGGACTCGATATAGAAAAAGTCCAAGTGGTGGCGCCTGTTCAAACTGACCAAAATATACCAAAATACTATAACCATCCATAAACCTACCCACAGGTAGACAATATGCAAAAGTATCCAAAGCCAATGCCAATCCCTTGAGGCCTGGAGGGTTTCTCTTCCGCCTCCAAGACCTGATGAAAATGTCAAGAAACAATCCCGACACATAGGACACATGGGCTCAAAGATCTCAAAGGGTCCAATGATCCAGGGAAAAGAAACAACAGAACAAAACCCATCAAGGTCCCTAGAAACGGGAGGCTTCGGCATGTTTTAGCTATTCTGAAACCATTGAAAATTTTGGAGCAAAACATTTTGAGTATATAGCACTCATACCAAGGCAAGACCTTCCCCTCCGGAGCCTCCACGTGTTGTGTGACAGCTGGACAAAAAGCTGCTTCCTGAAGAACTTCACACTTCGCAACTTACTCTGGATGAGATCATTCCTAAAAAAACGAATGCAGTGGGTTGCAATGGATGTGATATGTTGAGATGTTTTTTTTGCCCCGTCCTGACTGAGGACGGCCAAGTTCTCAGGGCGCAGAGCCTCCAAGCAACTGACACTTTCACTGGTCACAGGAACTCCAACGAGAAAGCCTCAAGAATCCCAAGCTCAGAAAGGGTTTTCCAAAGGAGCATGGAAATGCGGCCAGGCTGTGCCGAAACTTTCTCCGACGGCACCTTTTCAGCCCCTCCTTCCAGGCGAACACGCCAACGCCCTTGCAATGGTGCGAGGCCTCGGT
Source organism: Symbiodinium sp. clade C Y103 (assembly GCA_003297045.1). Taxonomy (NCBI): domain Eukaryota; class Dinophyceae; order Suessiales; family Symbiodiniaceae; genus Cladocopium; species Cladocopium sp. clade C. The sequence goes on from BGPT01001086.1 coordinate 138,975, forward strand.
TGCAAGGCACCTGTGTCTTTTTTGAACCCCATCCTTTTTTCATCAGTTCCCTCAGGTTCCCTCAATCAAAAGTAGATTCTTTAGTTCACAAAAAATGGGGGAGAAACGGAATAGTATTGGAAAACTGTTTGGATCAGGTGGGCCCCAACAACCCATCTGCTCAGAGGAAGCTTGCAGAAAGCCACGCAGTGCGCACAGGCTGATGTGCAGCTGAGAAGCACACGGCCTTTCATTTGGCTGGCGGAGCATGTTGAAACTCTTCAGTCACACTGTATAAAAGTTGTACTCAATTAAAGGTTGAAGCTTCAAAGATCTTCAAAGAATAGATTATCTGATCCAGCAAAACAATTGGATCTGGCATGATATGGCCATGTTTGGGGCTTCATATCCAAATTTCTGATAACCATGCAACATTTCACAGGAAGCGGATGTGAAATCTACAGTGACGAAGTTCCAGCTACTTCACGGTTGGCTCCACGGCCACACCTCAGCTCCATTGAGCTCGGATGTTTGAAGTCCACAGAGTTGAACCTGCCTCAGTTGCATTCAGAACAGATAGAGTCAGATAGAGTCATTCGAGGTCTGAGGTCTGTCCATATCTTTGTGGTTGTTGGATGACATTCCCAGGATTGCGGATTCGGCTATCGTACATCTCCACTACAGTCACCGTTTTGATGCTCCAAGTGGAACGGATCTTCAAGTCCAAATGGATGCCACCGAACTGGCCACCGAGGCCATTGCAGATTGCCAAGATCTGCCAAGCTGCAAACCTGGTGTCAGTATCACCTGTTTCAGGACATTGAAAATGCAAACACATTGTTAAGATGTCCCTTCACACATGCCATGACAAACAGTCCATCTGTGAAGCAACCTGCGGGCAATACGTGGACTGTCCGGGGGTGTGCCACAGTCTGGATTGAACCAATTTCTAACATCTCTGTCAAGCTTACCTGAGATTCAGGAAAGCCCTGAGCTCCGCAGTTCCCCAACTCAAAAGCATGTGAGGCAGAGATGCTCTTCAGTTCACATCACAGCTCAGCAGTCATGCGCTATGCAGCTATGCTTTGACTTTCATTTCGAGGTGTCGCACTCAAATACTGCGCCAACCCCCATGGGCCTCTAGGTTCTCCGCTTTCATCAATACGTCCCCATGTCCTTCAACTGCTACCTGTCATCATCACACATTTCATGGTGAATTTTGGCAATTGGCTGAGGTCAGAACGTTTTTTCTCTCGAATTTGCGGCTAGTTTATCCAAGCTTGGGAACTCGCATGATCAGAAAGGGATTGGTTCCAAGAGTGACATAATTCAAGAAACAGCCATGAACATTTCTTAGAGCTGTGGACTTGCGTCATTCAGGCGTATTGAGTTGATTGCGGGATTTGATAATAGTAAAACCAATTTCAGTTGTTCCTTTCGGCAACCCAGTCTCAGTCTGTTCGGAGGCAGTCAAATCAAATAGTGCGTGTTTTGATAGACACAAATATCACTATAGTCAAGAAACATGGTAACATGGTCTTCATTGGCAGCATACCACCGACTCTTTCCACAGCGTTCGGAATCATAAATGCATACCAAGTTGCAAGCCAGCGATTTTTATCAGGTTTCCACTCCCTGTGCCAGCTTGGAGGACTCAGATTCGGTGTTTGGGGCACAGCAGGACCACAGAAGCTGCCAGCCTGCAAAGTCCGTTCTTGCCATTGAGCTCCTGCTGAGCAAACAAACAAACTCATGCAAGGAGAACATGATCAAACTTTGTTCAAACATGCTCTCATTTATTGCAACTATGGACATGCAGAAGCAGCATGCATCCAGAACTTGCAGTTTAATTTGTTTAAATGAGCTGTGTTCGAAGCCTCTGCTCAAAACAAATGGAAATTGTTTGTGCTTGCGCGAAAGCTTGCGCAATCCTTGCCCGGCCTGAGGGGGGTCCCTGCGCAAACGTTTTTCTAGCATGAGTTTGCACGAGCTTGCGCAAAGATAAACTGTGGATTCTGATTCTTTGATGATTTTTTCGTTGTATCTAGAACAAGAGGAGACATGTCGGAATGTGCACTGGCATGGGTTCTGTGTGTGTGTGTGTGCTTCCGTACTTGAGCTAGCACTAGAGCCAGCATCAAGTCTAAGATCAAAATACGTTTCACTGTTTCTGATTGACGCTCATGTCACTTTAGCGGAAAAGCAAAGCAGCAGGCAACCTTTCTACCCAAACACGGCAATGCAGAAGTTTCAGTGGAAACATGGCACTTGGAAGTCGCTACCTGTGTCATCTCACCATGCTGTGTAATTAATGTATAATCACCGCATTACTTCATCCTTATTCATTGCAATATAATATATTGCAATATCTATTTGATTTTGCGCCTGCGCAAAGCGTGCGCGAATAGGAGCTTGCGTGGAAAGCTCGCGCGTGTGGGGACCCGTTCAATATGTCTGAGAAGATTGCCACCCAAGACACAAGTGATCTGCCATGAGTTTTGAACGTGGCTTTTAGACGACCATTATATGGCTGCTTCCAAACTTAACCAGCACTGACCACCCCGTATAATTTGCCCAGCCGGTTTCAGCTCCATTCAGCTCCTGCATTCGAAGACCCATCAGTCGCACAGGAGTGTGGGGACGCAGCAAGGCCTGCAGCCGATTGCACGGCAAAGTTCACCTCTGACAGCTTGACACTGAAGCTAGACGCCCGATACTCGCCGCAATCCATCAATGAAGCTAGGCCGGAACATTGACATCTCACCTTGACTTCCAAATTCTCCTTCTTGAGGAGCTTGTCATTGCCCTCAATACGCACAGACCAACGTTCAGCCGCAACCTGAGTTTTGTGGATGCCGCTGATGCTGCCAAAAAAAATGAAAAAAAAAATAAATGGCAAGGAAAGACAAGTTCACGCAAAGTTGTTAAAAGGAAAGGCGAGTCCAGAAGATCAACTCTGGTTATCAATCACAGGCTGTTCACCGAAATTTGCCAATGTCAAACAGAAGTTCCAACTTGAGTCTAACTTGAGGCCCAGGGGTAAGGGACGAAAGCTAGCTCGGCAGGGAGCTGGACTTGAAAATAAAGTGGGCAAGTACAGTGGCGCATTTTTTGACATAGANAAAGCTAGCTCGGCAGGGAGCTGGACTTGAAAATAAAGTGGGCAAGTACAGTGGCGCATTTTTTGACATAGATACACCGATACATAGATACATAGATAGGTAGGTAGAGACATAGATAGATAGATAGATAGATAGATAGATAGACAGACAGACAGACAGACAAATAGATAGACAGACAGACAGACAGATAGATAGATAGATCGATGGATGGATGGATGCCCTATGAAGGATGCCAATGATGCAGAGGATGGGGAATCTGACGACGTCCCCGGGGGGGATCGAGCCACGGCCAAACTGCTTGTGAACCCGGTAGCNATGCCAATGATGCAGAGGATGGGGAATCTGACGACGTCCCCGGGGGGGATCGAGCCACGGCCAAACTGCTTGTGAACCCGGTAGCCGGGGGAGGGGGGGTATAACTCATGAAGTTTCATGGGATTGGAGATTCCAGCCCCCGCAATACCTTGCTAAAGCAAGAGGGACTTCAGCTAGCAAAAGCTAGCTTTCGTGATTTGCACAATCAAACCATTTGACAAAGCCAATTCCATATGATCCTGTGGTAGTTTGAGCCAGGCAGCATTCCAAGACTGTAAGGTGCCTGTCTCCCCATTCCTTGGACACGGTCGAATGGCGCTGTTGGCATTGCAAAATCACATCTGAGATTTTCACAAAGGTTCTCACGGTTCTCTCAATCATTTGGACTTGATTCGTGTGTAAAGAAACGGGAGGGGAGCCTCCTTTCTAGACGTCGAAGTGCTCTCCGGCGCAACCGAGCGGCAGGGTGGTCATGTTCTTGAGGCCAGTAATTCGCACCAGCATACCAGGAGCCAACTGGGAGGTGCACAGCTGTACGTCAGTGGGAAGAATGGGGCATCCAAGCAGTCATGAAGGTTGCTGTGATTCCGAACTATAGGGAGGGTCAGTGAAATACACAGGCGTAGAGTTGATGTGGAAAATCATAGTCTTCCTCATACGGCTTTCATCGGCTTTCTTGTTCAACTTCCATACACAACTCCGCTAAGGCTTTGAATCTAGATTTCAGCTCCTGATAGTGTGAGAAACATCTCCCTTCATCTATTCCTTCAATCCATTCAAACAGTTCACATTCGGAGCAAGACCCAAATCCACCTCGATGGCTGATGCTTTCGGCAAAGGACCTTTCTTCTCCTCACCTGCGGTTGAACAGCGGATCGCAGGCATCGAGATAGAGTACTGTACCTCTTGGCTGTACAGAAGTTGCCCTGAGACACGACTTGGAATGACTTGGACTTCCAGAACTGAGACCAGCACCAGCATTTCCTTCCTTTGGAGCCCGGTCCTCACATCTTTGCCATTCGCATGGCACACCGAGACAGATCATGGCAGACTGCTGATCAGGAAACCCAGGTTTCTTGCATTTTCTTGGATTGGATGTAGAGTTGCAGCACTACCACAGAAGTGACAGCGACAGTGTCCAAGTCCTCGCCAAAATACAAGGTATCATCTCGTTTCAGGTCGGCCTGCACGGTGACATATTGAACCGCCAGCCATTCTTTCAGTTGGAAGGAATAAAACACAATATCAAGAAGATGTGAATCAGCCATTCGACCCTTGGAGCGGCAAAAAAATGGTTGAGATTGAACTTCTATCAGTTTGAAACGATCCAAACTAACCCAAAAAAGAACAACCTCGAAGATCCTTTAAACAAGTTTGCAAAAGCTCCAAGTTGTGCATCAAAAGGCAAGTCCCATATCCATATCCTGTGAGAAATCCCGCCCCGCACCTTGGGGATCACGTGGCTCTTTTCCCAGGTCTCAGACCTGCCATGCCAGGGACCGTGGCAGGCCGTAGCGTGTCTCAAAAGACCTTCATTAATTGGAAGTCAAATCATGGACTGATGAAAAAATGCCTTGATCTATCTTGATCTCCACTTCTTGGAACAAGCACATGACTGAAGGCGACTTAAACCTGCACAACTCAGCTATCAAGCCTCTCGGGGTCTTGTTGTGTTCGCTTCCTCTGCTTTCTGCGAGCCTCTCAATCATTTGCAAGAAATGTCGCCGGAAGGATGGTGGAACAGCTTGTTTTCTGTGATGGACTCCCTACCTCTGTCAACTCTCCTTCCAAAAAACATGCCACCAGCAGGCCTTCTTGCTTTGAGGAGCTTGCACCACCTCCATTGCAACTGGCTCTGTCCAAAAGAAATTTACCCTGAAAACTGCAGGATTTGTTGGAAATCACCAGTGTGTGTAGGACAAATGGACTGCAAACACAGCAAATGCAGAGGCTATCCACAGTGTTCTGATATGTGTGTCATCCATTGTTTCATGGCTCATTTCATGAATCCAGAGAGAATATGTGAAAGGTCCAACATGGGACCCATGTGTAGCCCTACCTGCGATGGTTGAGTTGTTGCTGCTGCCTCCACAGGGGAAGCCCGACAGGTTCGTTGCCCGATTGGCAAACCTGGTAGTGGTTATTTCACTGCATGCACTTCTTCAGATGTATCCGGGAGCTCATGCTGTTGCGCATTGAGACTCTTCAATACTTTTCACTGAATTTTCAACGGTAGATTGAGATATGAAGGTCCTAAGGTTGGACTGTGAATTTTACATCTCCGCACCTCAGCCTTTTGCTCCTGCTGTTTTGCAAGCTCCACATAGCTGAGCTGCGCCACTGGGGGATCCACCGGTTTCTGCAACAGAGAACGCAGCTGATGTGCAGATTGACTCAGGTTGTCATGATCTCTTATGGGGTTGTTCAAAAATGTCAAAAATGAGGAAACTCCGAAATTGACATGGAAATGATGATGAACCATGGGATTCTGGGGTACCCCATTTGCAGACAAACCCATATTATATTATGACCCAGAGCTGTCACTGCTTTCAAGTTCACATGGAGATTCAAAATTTCAGACAGCAAACGCCTCTGGGGGCTTCTGCCGCTGTTTCTGGCGCTCAGAGCGTCCCTTCTCTCTGCGCCTTGGAAGGGGGCCATGATTTGTTTGCACAGCATTGCAAAATTGTCTATCTTATCGATGGCTATCGAATCAATTCAGGTTATAGATGGTGGATGTGACTCATGATCATGATGATGATGATGATGATGATGCTGCTGCTGCTGCTGCTGGTGGTGGTGGTGGCGGCGGTGGTGGTGGTGGTGGTTTTGTGAGAAATGTTAGTTGTGTATCCTCTGTTCAGAGGACCTTGAATGACCTTGATGTTTGGAGGCAGCATCTGATTGTTGAGGCATGCAGCCGGGTTCAACAAGAGGTGAGCCAAGGGGTTGGACAAAAGGACAATGGCAGCAATCATATCAAATCATTTGATAAATCTTTATTTTCCAAGTCCACAGTATGCAGAACATTTGCTTTCTTTGTATGACGGGTGAATCAAAAGTGTAAGGGGTTCCAAGATAGTCCAAGGCTATGTATGCAATACGGGAGACGAACATCTCTGTTCTTGGACAAGGCCAGAATCAATGACACTGGAGCTTACATACCAGTAGTACCGCACAAGGCGGTGGCGGAAGTTTCAGAATAGGAAACCTATAGGAGAGGTTCGTTGTTGTGAGTCATGGATGGCAGAGCAGA
>BGPT01001086.1:145655-159475 GCA_003297045.1 Symbiodinium sp. clade C Y103
GCCTATCTATCTGTCTATCTATCTGCCTGCCTAACTAACTGACTAACTGACTGACTGACTAACTGACTAACTGACTAACTGACTAACTGACTAACTGACAAACTGACTAACTGACTAACCGACTAACCGACTAACTGACTAACTGACTAACTGANNTAACTGACTAACTGACTAACTGACTAACTGACAAACTGACTAACTGACTAACCGACTAACCGACTAACTGACTAACTGACTAACTGACTAACTGAGTAACTGACTGACTGACTAACTGACTAACTGATTAGCTGACTAGCTGACTAACTGACTAACTGACTAACTGACTAACTGACTAACTGACTAACTGACTAACTGACTAACTGACTAATTGACTGACTGACTAACTAACTAACTGACTAACTAACTAACAAACTAACTAACTGACGAACTGACTAACTCACTAGCTGACTAACAAACTAACCAACTGACTAACTGACTAACTGAGTAACTGACTAACTGACTGACTAACTGACTGACTCACTGACTAACTAACTGACAAACTAACTAACGTTGTTAAGTTGTTAAGTGGTTGAGTTGTTAAATTGTTAAGTTGTTAAGTTGTTAAGTTGTTAGTTCAGTTAGTTAACTGACATCTCAAAATTTGCTTAAAACCCTCAGTTTTGACACTTTTGACTTCCAAATGTGCTTGGCGCCACAACGGCGTGCACTTTTTCGACATCGGATGGCCATCGAATCTTCAAAAAGTGCTCCGAACCCCTCATTTTTTTGCGATTTTCACTTCCAAATGTGCTTCGCGCCACAGCGCCGTCCACTTTTTTGACATCTCAACTTCCAAAAGTGCTCCGAACCCCACAGTTTTTAACACTTTTTACTTCCAAATGTGCTTCGCGCCACAGCCCCGTGCACTTTTTCCACATCTCAACTTCCAAAAGTGCTCCGAGAATGACAGTTTTTAACACTTTTTACTTCCAAATGTGCTTCGCGCCACACCGTGCACTTTTTCCACAGCTCAACTTCCAAAAGTGCTCCGAACCCCACAGTTTTTAACACTTTTTACTTCCAAATGTGCTTCGCGCCACAGCGCCGTGCACTTTTTCGGCATCGCAACTTCCAAAAGCGCTCCGAGACCGACAGTTTTTAACACTTTTTACTTCCAAATGTGCTTCGCGCCACAACGGCGTGCAATTTTTCATCTCTCATCTGCCCAGATGTCTCCGCACCCGCTGCTTTAGCGAGCCTACTGTTCGACCCTCCGGAGCCACAAAAAATTGGAAAAACACAGTCAAAGCGCTGAAAGGATGGAAAAGCGCGTGGACGTAGAGAACTCTTCTGACTTTCTCATCTCTTATCTTCTCTCTTCTGACTTTCTTCATGGCGGCGCTGTTTCCATTTGTCCATATTGTCGGAAGGTTTAGCTTCTAAACTTCCTTCGATGAATTCGTGCAGGTTTCAAACACTACTCTTCAGAGAAAGCAAATCCCAAGACTGAAGATGCCTGCAGGTTGTCAAAAGAAGAGTGTCAATTGTGAGTTTTTTCTGAAAAACAGGATACCCAAATTCCAATCGTTTTTGATAATTTTTGATGTGTAAGTTTTCCACAATAACTATATTGTGGCATCCCCGACTTTTGCACCAAACCACAGTGCCGGCCTTCCAAGGCCTGCTCGACCCTGAATCTGCAGGTTGTTCTTGTCCTGAAAACGCAGCTTTCAAAGCAGGATTTCCCATGGATTCAGACAATTCTGATAATCCCCAATATATTGGGTGGTATAAACATGTATAAACATGTATAACTCCTGTTATCATCAACCAACATGGCAATGGGTTTTGAACACTGAATTTGTCGCCCGTCAAGGGATTCACTTTGAATTGTGAGGTCCAGCGCCTTGATCTTCTTCTTCCGGGCGAGCCTGCAGGACGCACTCCAAATAAAAATATGATATAAATAATGAGATATGACAGGGTTGCCTGAAGATTTGGAACCGACACCTTCTCACTGTAAGGTCTAATGTTAATGTTTTGAAGTTTTAAATTCTATGTGTTTCATTTTGCATCTGTAGCTAGTGTCTCCTGCTACAACAAATGCAGCATTGCCATGAACCAGTGCGCATCAGAACCGGGCTGAGAGATCAGAATGAGATATGCAACCTCATGCAAGGTCTATCATCCTAAAGTGTCTATCGCATATGATGCATATGATGCATATATGGTATCTACCTGAGTGCACCTCATGGGTGTTCTCACCAGCCTCGCTGGCAGGTTGTTGGCTTTTCGGCCCATGGCGCCATGAATTGAGCAGCAGTGCTACAAGTCCTGGGTAAAGATTGCAGCATACTGAGGGTAGTGCGGTTCGGAAAGCTGTTAACGTCAAAGTTTCAAGATCCCAGAAAGAGGGATGAAATATTGCTGCTGCGCCTGCTGAGCTGCTTCAAAAAGCTCGCCACATGAGCTCTTCTTGAATGGAATTGGGATGGAGTAACCTGTCCCTGGCCCCAGCAGTCCTGACCTTTGATTTGCTGAGCCAAACCAGCAGAATGTGCATAGCTGGAGCACTGAAAGGTTGGATGCAGCATGCGTCATGTGATGTCATGGGAACCTGCTTAGCATGGGTCATTCTGTCCAGAGAAAAAAGAGGCTGGTCAGAGTAGCTGTTGAGAGCAAAAACAAGAGCTCGAAAATGGGTCTGTGCCAAAATAAGGTACCCACAAATCGCATTGCTTATCGATTGAAAAGGATCAATCATCGATTGAAAAGGATCTGGCTGGTTGGTACGCATCTGAAGTCCCAAGGCTTTGACTTTGACTTCAAGCTGGTCTGGGCGCCCCGCCGCACAGGTCCCACGGCAACCTGGCAATGGTCATGGCGGTCGAGTGATGTTCTCCTAGACACCGAAATCACCAGTTGGGTTTGCCCACAAAATTTGAATGCACCCACCTTTATGGCATTTCAGTAGGAAGATGATTTTCAATCATGGAACTTTTTGGAGACCCTCAAGACAAAACCAGATGCTACCAGTTACCAGATATTGGAGATTGTTGAGACTTGATCCAGCGTGACTCATCAATGATTGGCCTGGCATGGGACTCCAAGGCATCCAATTCAAAGAAACGAGATCGGATGTGTGATTTCCGCTGAAAAGCCCATTCCACTGATCCCAAGTTTTTTAATCTTCAAACGTTGTGGGCCAGTAATGTGTCTGGAAGCTGCACCAAGTCATGGCGCGGCCCTCACACAACCGCAAGATCCATGGACCGTCCGGACGCTCCACTTCCAAAGCTCTTCCTAACAAAAACCCGCAACGGATTGGACAGTTGGCCGACTCGCAACCAAAAGCATCACCACATCGATACTTGGTCCATCGATTAGTCTTTGCGGTTGATATTGGAGGGACCACACCTTGTGGCTGGTAGCAATCTGCCGACGTTCGGAGCCATCGGCCATAAAACTCACAAACCAGGTCAACTCTTGGAACCAGGCGAACCAAGAATTCAAGATTCCCTGCAAGGCACCAGCAGGATGGTCCAATTGAACAATAATTCCCAGGGGTGGAAAAATCGGAAACCACAGATTCTGGAAAACAAGCAAAGATATGGTGGCTTGCCTCTCAGGGATATCCTGGACTTGTTGCCAGCAAAGAGAGTGTAGCCGCTACAATTCACAGAACTTCCTCGCGTGCAAGGGCCAATACTTTTCTCTTCGAAATTCAATTCTATCATGAACCAACGGAAGTGACTGCCAGAAATCGTCCAACCCAAAATCCAAACTAGAATAGAATAGTCACCAGTCAATACCTGATGAGACATGGTAGACTATCTTCCCCAAAAGGTGGAGTTGGAAGTTCTCAGCCAAAAGTCTGGATGAGTGCTGGCTACCAAACGCTTTTCGCATCCTTCCCTCTACTGCGCTTCACAATGGCAGTACAGCCCAGGGCTGCAACAGTGATAGGTCCTATTTACACGTGAAGTCACATATCCCAGTTGCTCAAGAAGCTTCTATCAAGTGCAAAAGAAGGTCAGCATAAGTGAGCTCAATCCGACTCAATTCAAGTAAGCCGATCATCCGATCTGATCAGATAAGTTAATAGATTCTATGGATCTTGTACGGTTCAGGTGGAAGCAACTGGGACCTGATTCCATCCCGAGCAAGCTGCGGCCTTTCACATAGGGCATGCCAAACGCAATGCGCCAAAGCTTTTCAGAAAAGACGGAATGGTGGGGTACAAATTGTCTGTTTTGTGTCCTCATCTCATCTCCTCAGGTCACCTAAACACACAGGCAAGAGAAAGCCATGCCTTCTACATTTGACTTGAAGTACTAAGAAGTCAGAAGCTTCTTGAAGGTGTCTGTGCTTCATTTCATTCAATCTGGAAAGCCTCCTTATACTTATAATATCTTAGAGTATCTTATAGTATCTTATAGGATCTTGTAGTATCTTACAGTATTTTACGGTCCTCTCGTCTTGGGAGTTCCTGGGATTTCCTGCAGAGAACGCTCTAAAGCTTCAGCGTGGTAGCGTGGCAGCGTGGCAAGGACCTAAATGGCTGATTGCCAGGCAGGATCCTAACGCCATTGGCACAGCTGAGACGTCTTGGCAATCAAGTTGTTTCTCGCTGAAGATTTGAGTATGCAAAAATTGTCTGCATCATGCGGTAAATAAGACAAAACAAGCACTCTTGGTAGAACTTCATCGGAAAGTTTCCGCATACAAAGCTCTCAGTGTTTCACGATAGAAACAGAGGGAAAAACAATGCATGTTGCGCATGATGCTCAACAAGATTATCATGCACTAATTCTCTGCTATGGCTCATCTCGAAAGAGGGTTGACATCCAAGACATCCATGCATCGGGCATAGAACTTTTGAACGGGGAGTGTAGGTGCTCGCCCACACCCTTTGCTGAACTCACGCTCTACAAGACGTGCTAAATGTCCTCAAATCGCAAGCGCGATGAGTGGCAAACAACTTGTCCCTTTATTTACCCAACCCTTCAGACCCTTCAATAAAACGCTTAGCATCTGGTCCCACTGTATAAGATCCTTGAAGAGCCGGGTACAGCAGCAAACTGAGACCGTTCTATGTGTTGACTGCTTGAAAAGTGGCGGGAGAATGATTCTCCTCACAATTAAGTGAGTTTCTCAACAAAGCATCTCCGCAAGAAGCAGCAACCAATCGTGTGCAAAAAGACATGTCGTATCAACTGACTAAGCGAGTACTATGTAATTAGTACATATTAGTACTATCACTCCTTCAGGCGAACAGTAGGTATGGGCTGCTGTGGACTTCTGCGGCTTTTAAAAAGTAGAAGAACATTTCAGGCACCCAGTCATGATCTCAATCAAGATCTGGATCGCTGCCCTCCTGTGCCTTGGGCCTTGCTTGAGGTACACCAGAAGCTGAGCAGCAAATTATAGTAGAACAATTTGGATACTGTCGCGTTCACATGTATGTTCCGGTGATGTGCAAGGAAGAACACAGCAAGGGGCCATGAGACTTCAATTAAATAGCGTTTTCCAAGAAGATTTTGCTGACTGATGAAGTTTCTCGACACTCTCGCCAGCAAGGCAGCTACACAGATGATTCGAGTGACTTTAGAGACACAGATTGAACGCTTCAATGCTGGCTGCCTTCAACACCTTCAACAACAGAATGCACATTGAGCTAAAATGAGTGTACACAGCGAAAGAAATGGATGGTCAAGGAGTCAAGCATCTTATGGTGGACCTTGTTCTTGTATGTTTCTATCGTGTTTCACATAGAAGTAGACTCGTACCGAAAGACAGACGGCCATATAGAGACTGCCCATGTTTTTGTTGTTTTTGTAAGCAGTATGAAAATGAAGACAAGGAAATGGATTCATCAACAACAAGCCAGGTTTTATAGATTTATCAGAGAATTATCTGGCTAAATTGTAGTAATCCACGCTGAAAATGGCTGCAGTCCGCTGGCCTGCCGTGTTTTGTGGACGTCGTTACAAATCTGGATGTTGTAGCTATGTTTCAGCGATGTCCTGCTGCTGCGATGAATGTTTTGTTTGCTCTGGCTTGGTACACCTTCGGTTGAATCCCAGCTCTGGATTGTTTTATACAATGCTCTTGTTTGTTTTATGAAGATATATCCTAGTTTCTAATGTGTTCGCTGCAACCTTGACGTTTGACCGCCCTGGAATTGTGGAGGGGTTACGTGTTTGCATATGTCTATGCAGGTAAACATGTACGTATATGTAACTGTATGTATGCATATCCCATTCAATATATTGTTCAGTGGGGGCGAGGGATCTGATCCCTTATGAAGATAAGTTGACGTTATCAATATACCGTTCAATATATTGTTCGGAGGGGGGATGTCTATGTATATATATATATATTCATATATAGAGTTTGAACTTGTGCTATCAATTTCCTATCTTGAGCATGTTCTACTGTAGGTTTTCTACATCCCCTTGTATGTTAGGTTTTCTTTGTTACATATCTGCTAGATATCCTGGTTTAGCATGCGTTATAAGTTATAACTTTAAATTCCTCTTTAGTTTCTTTCATAGATCCCTAGTTTTTGCTTGTTCTAAACTTAGATTGAAGTCTAGTTCCAGCTATCACTATCGTTTGAGCTTGTTCTAGCTTTAGGTTTTATTCTAGTTGTAGCTATGGCAATAGTTTGATCTCGGTCTAGCTTTGGGTTGAATTCTTCGCTTGCTATAGCTGCAGCTTGATGGTTACAAATCTTTGTAGTAGCTATAGCTAGAGCCTGAGATCTTCTCCTGGACGGATTTTTGCTTCGGCTGCCCTCAAACCCCCCTCCGATCAAATGGAACATACTAACTGAATTCAAAGAGGTCGTCTCCCTGAAGGGGACCATCTGCGACGGGCCTTTGTTTAGACCTTCTCTGCAAAAAAACAAAAGAACCTCAAGTTCGTTTGTTTTTTTGAAGGTGATGTTGATTACAATCCAGGGTGAAAAATGATCAAATATGGGTGTACAAACTGAACAGATCAACTATAAGATACTTAATTATTCATTTCTGGGGTATCAATCATGAAAATTAATGCCATCGAATATCTCTATTTGGTCGGATCAAAAAAGCCATGACAGAAGCTACGATTCAAGGAGAATATTCTTGTATAAAGCCGACGAGCGGAGTGCGGTGCGCAGGTGGTTCCATCAGTTTTTAAGGTAAAAATGGGGGCTATACACCATGAACCGAACCCAATATCTTCTATTTGATGTTGCGGATAACACCCGACCCCCAAAAAAAAGTATATAGGGGGTCAAAATTGACTGATCAAATAGCAGTTCCCAAAATTGGCACTATCTTGACCTACTATCTTCTATTCGGTTCTCCCGAAACCGGCTTTCGAAAAACCAACCAAATAGAGGCAGGGGTATGCAAATGGTAGATGAATATCTTCTATAGCGGGTGTCCTGACTATACCTTTTTGCCCAAACAAGCTGTCACACAAACTAGCTTTTACACCAACCGGCTTTTGCGCAAACTATCTTTGACGCAGACTAGCTCTCACACAATCCGGTTTTTATACAAAATATATAGCTTTTCCACAAACCAACTCTTACACTAGCGTTTGCACCAAGAAGCCTTTACATCAACAAACACAAGAGGTCTTATTCTTCTACAGGCTTCGCTTGGCCCACATCCATTAGGACACTGGGCCAGAGGCGGGCAGAATAGCCGGATGCATTAGATAAAACATGATAAAGCCATTTGGGGATGATTCCCCGTACTAATCATCATTCCAGTGACGTCACAGCGAGGTGATTGTGGTTCACCCAGATTTTTGAATCTACTGCAAGCATGGTCACTCCAATCGTCAATCATCTCTGCATCACATGCATCGCCACTTCAGACACTATGCTGGAGCGATCTGGCGGGGCAAGAAGGGACCACACAGATCTTGGTAAACCCCGTGGGCTGTCATGAAAATGAAATAGTCATTCACAACACTGCCAGCTTCTCACTTTATAGGCACACAGCTGACAAAAGCAGTCATCAAGTAGACCATTGAGACTATCAGACTATCTGAGACTATCAGACTATCTGAGACTATCAGACTATCTGAGACTATCAGAGACTATCAGAGACTATCAGACTATCTGAGACTATCAGACTATCTGAGACTATCAGACTATCTGAGACTGCAGGCTTTGATGGGTGCTGGAAGGACAAGGCAAAAGAAAACTCAGACATTGATTAGCCGTGTAGCAGCTGCCTGGGAGAACTTCACAGCATCGCCTCGCTTCCTCCACAGCTTCCTGTGGCAATGAAGTCTCCACTCTCATCAGAACAAAGACTCTGGAACCGAAGCGACGGTGTAGAGAGCCAACCAGATTATATACATATATAAACACTGGGATTCTGGGCCACCAAAAAATCATCAAGTACTTAAACATGCTGAAGCCAGGTCTGCTCCAAGAAAACAACATGACTCGCATGTGCCAAGCTCGTTGCAGAATGCCCTGAGTTGACATACGCACTCTACACACCTAATTCCAAACCCACAGCTGCAGAGTTTCTTGGGCTCCCACCAGAAGCTTCGGGCAGACCGGGGGGAGTCCTGGCAATTCTGAGGAAGCAATCTGCGTCATGTTAATTGCTTAGTAACAAGTGGTAGAATTCAGAGTTGGTTCGGCACCCTTGGAACTGTCGTTGCTCAAAGTTGCACAGAACTATCAGAGCTCTCTCTTTCTCAGCACTGTCCTTGCTCGGCTTTGTTTCGGATGTTTTTGTAGAGGAAAGCAAAGCGTGAACTGCGCGGCGAAAGATGCCTTGGTGACGAGACACACTGCTGTCTTGCACTATCTGCACTGTCTGAGTGAGTTGGCAAATTCTGTTAAGAACATTGCAGGAACACTTGCGACCTGACTGATGATGAGAATGGCTTAATAAGCAAGGCTGAGTACCTCTGTGAAACCAGTGCCAATCCTTAACATATGTTTCATGGCCTTTCTCCTTCAGCGTGCCCGGCCTAACCCTTGCGATTGGTTAGATTCTACTCAGAAGAAACACACCGCTTTGTGTTGCATATGACTGCTCGAAAGTCCATATTCTGCTGCATATTGACCTGTCCTAATTCAGTGTATCGATGATAACGTCTCCAGATGCTGGATGCAGCATTCTGACACTCTGGCTGGATAGATCCCGAGTGGAACCTCTCATGGCCGTAAAGAGTGTTATGTCCTTTTTGACCACATTGGATTTGTCTGGAGAATCCACAAACACAGATCAAGAATCAATAAAATGTAAAAAACATTTTCGGAGTGCAATGCTCAGCAATCTTCTCCGACAAGTGACTGCGTGCCCTTGGAATCTCCTCTTGCTCCTGGAACGAGGCTTGGGATCGCAAATGGTGGCGACCGCGGTGACCGCGAGATCTTGGAGGCTTTACAGGGCTATGCCGTGCTCTACCTGTGACGGCAGCATGTCTGACCTCCATGTCCTCTTCAGACCGAACTTTGTGGTACCTGATGGCTTCGTTGGAAAGTGCCATCTTGGGGGATCTCATGGAGGACACTAGAGAAATCGCGAAAGCTAGACTACTCATACCCAACACACAGGTTATACGTGGATACATAATTTATAGTAGCTACACAATATGTAGCTATCCCAGCTCAGAGGGACAACATAGGATTCGAAAACTTGGAACCACAGGAGTTTCTGAATCGGAACACAGGACGGAATTTTGAATCGGCCAAGTTGATGAATCTTAGCTTCTGAATTGGAGCGTTTGAATCGGGGAGAGTTTTGGAATCGGAAGTTATTCCGCCTAGGAGGTTCAACGAAAAGGTTGAAGGGGATTTTGAAGTAAAAAAGTATTTTTACCAGCAAACAGGGGGGGCTTAGCGCGAAATCTTCATATATATATATATATACATAGTACTAGTATGGACTAGTTCTAGGAATACAAGCTGTATTTGCTACGAAGCTGACAACCCACAAGCACCAGGCCTCTCCATTGCGGCGCAAAGATTGGAAGATGTAGCTCCGCTTAGGAGCCATGGATCACAAAGAGCTTGCTTGGCAGTGGGGCGATCATCCACCTAGGGGCAAAAAGTCTCATGACTCTCTGGTGCTGGATTGAGTGCTTGGGATGTTCGGCAACTGCCCATGTCGAGATCAAGATCCTCTGCTGCGCGATGCAAAAATTTCACAGCCAAAGAGGATGAGATCAAGGAGCAGGTATGTGCGAGAACTTTTGCCCTATGAAGAGAACACTTTGCATTGTCCCGGCTCTTACCATGCCTGTTTTTGCAACAGCTTCTCGACGAAACTGAGACCTCAGGCAAACTCAGGGAATGGGCTGGCTGTGCCAAGACATCTTGTCCCCGGGGCTGCAAGATTCTCCAACTCAACGAGTAATTTAAGGCGTTGCAACAGCATCCCAGTTGAAAGAACCCAAATTTCTGGAAAATCATGGCAAGGAACATTTGGAGCTGCGCTGAAGCACGCGCCTTGGGACATTGTTCATGTATTCAAAGGGAGCATCTGAAGAACTGTCATTTCAGCAACTGAAAAGCCTGAAAACCGGGTTCTTGTACATGTCATCGTTCTAACATGTTCTTAAGTACAATGTTGCAATAAGACTTGTTGGGTGCGGGTTTAAAAAAAACTCCTGAAATCTCGCGAAACCATACTGTTTGGTTTCCTGCCCCTGTGACGGTGATCAAAAGAAATTGACACGATGGATTCCAGCGTTGGTAAGTTCTGAGTCAATTTCTCAAGGCATTTCAAACACCATGGATTAGTTTCCTAGCGATACACTACATACATACCATGCCGTGCCATACCGTACCATACCACACCACGCCACACCATACCATACCATACACATACGTGTATACATATAAATACCTACATTTACATGTATATCTATATATATATATATATTTACATTTATTTAATGAATGAAAATATATATATATATACAAGGTGGTGCCCCATAGTTAGCTAAAGTTGGTTTATAACTCCAATAACTAGGGTTTATGGTAGATATATCTATAGTTACTATGGTTTATAAACCAACTTATAACTAGGGGGGCACCACCTTGTATATGCATTTACATAAAATAGGCACACATATATATATATATATATTAATATGTATCTATGGGCGTGCGACCGTTCAAGCACCCCCCGAAAATAGGTTGAAAGGCCAAATTCTAATTTCCAATGGGAAAGGGCAATTCTCTGATCTTCTGAACGCCAACTTTGCTGGGTTTGTTTTGAACTTTGTGGCTTGTAAATGTGTTTCATGTAGAACACAGTAAAATGGGGAGCATGCATGATTTAAAAAAATAAGCCCAGGCGGTATCCCCAACAGCGCAGTTGGTTCGAAAATAAAAACAACTTTCAACCCTGGCAACAGGGGATATTTAATGTTTGAACTAACTCAGGAACCAGTCAGCCTGCATGACTCCAATCTACAACCCCCCAAAGCCAGAGACCAACCCGGACCATCACAAACCCATCCCGCAACATCGCGGAACCAGCCCAGAACCCACACCAGAACCTTCCGGAACCCGCCCGGAACCAGCACCGGAACCGCACTGCAACATTTTGGAACCCCGGAACCAGCACCGGAACCGCACCGAAACCTCCCGGAACCAGTTTGAACCAACACCGGAACCTTGCGGAACCTCCCGGAACCAGCCCGGAACCAGCACCGCAACCGCACCGGAACCTCCCGGAACCTTCTGGAACCTTCCGGAACCAGCACCGGAACCGCACCGAAAGCTGCACCGGAACCGCACCGAAACCTCCCGGAACCAGTTCGAACCAACACCGGAACCTTCCGGAACCTCCTGGAACCAGCCCGGAACCGCCCGGAACTAGCACCGGAACCTCCCGGAATCGGCCGGAACTTTCCGGAACCTTCCCAAACCTTCCCGGAACCCGCACCGGAACCGCACCGAAAGCTGCACCGAACCTTATCTGGGCTGAGACCCCAAATTAACGCTGTTGGGGAAAAACTCATGACCAGAAAACAATGGAATTGCGAATCAGTGTCTGCGATGCATATGCAATCTGCTAATTTGCGGCTGTTGTTCTGGATTTTTGTTTGCTGTCATTGTCGTTGTCATGTGTTTGTCGTTGTCGTTGATGATGATGATGATGATGATGATGATGATGATGATGATGATGGTGATGATGATGATGATGATGATGATGATGATGATGATGATGATGATGATATGTTGATATGTTGATCATGGTGATCATTGTGATCATGATGATCATGATGATCATGGTAATGTTGACGTGAACATGGCTGGTTGGGGGTGGCAAAGGGGTCGCGTATCTATTTTTACATGAAGATATATGTATGTACAAAAATGTATGTATGTATGTATGTATGTATGTATGTATGTATGTATGTATGTATATATATATATATACATATGTATATATATATATGTGTGTGTGTGTTTGTGTGTATCTATGTATCTTTGTGTCTTTGTACCTATATATCTTTGTATCTAGATGTACCTGCCATGTATCTATTTACCAATGTACCTATGTATCCTTGTACCTATGTATCTATGTGCCTATGCGTCTATGTAATGTATTTATGTATCTACTTGGTGGCCGCGTTAAGTCGCCCATGGTCGCGTAAAGTCACCCAACCGCATGGGGACATCACGATCGTGTGAAGTCACCCATATTTGTAAAATGTCACCCAGTCTCTAGCAGAACACCACAGAGACACCACTTTCAAGTGGATCCCAAAATTACGTTGAATTCAAGGATTTCATGCGGACACCACATCCAGGAGCAGTTTTTGCGGTTGCCTCAAACATTTTGAAGCGCAAAACGCCATGGGACACCGTATCCAAACATATTTCAAGAAAGATGCCCTTTGTTAGCAGATCCCATTGGGACACCACGTTCACGTAGACCCAAAGACATGTTCGACTTCAAACATGTCATGTGGACGCCGCATCTGGAAGCAGTTTTTGCTGTTGCTTCAAACATTTCGAAATGCAAATTCAAGCGTTTCATGTCTTGGTAATCTTGGAATTATCGCAAGCCTTGCGCAGCCCTGGGCGACTCCGCGCGAGCCTTGCGCGACTCAGAGGTGTACCGCACCCCCCCGCCCCTTCTCCCACCTGCTCATCTGTGCTCTTCTCAGCTCATCTCAGCTCTTCTCAGTTCATCTCAGCTCTTCTCAACTCATCTCAGCTCATCTCAGCTCTTCTCAACTCATCTCAGCTCTTCTCAGCTCTTCTCAGATCTTCTCAGCTGATCTCCGCTCATCTCATCCAGTAGGAACCTACGCATCTATGTGTCTATGTATCTGTGTCTCTATGCATGCATGCACGCACAGAGAGAGGGAGGAAGGGAGGGAGGTATGGAGGTATGGGGGTATGGATCTATGGATCTATGGATCTATGGATGTATGGATGTATGTATGTATGTAGGTAGGTAGGTAGGTATGAAACGGGTTATTTCATACGGATTGTGGTGCGCGAATTCAACAATTGCTGGGGCGTCTTTGGCATACTGCGCGCAACGAAGCTATTGCCATTGGTGGGAAGGGGAGGCTGATCACCTTCCTGTACCTGCAGAANGCATACTGCGCGCAACGAAGCTATTGCCATTGGTGGGAAGGGGAGGCTGATCACCTTCCTGTACCTGCAGAATTCCAATTTGAACTTTCGAACAAGTTGACCATTTTCGTGTTTCTGCATAATTTTGTTATCGATTTTGCCCGGTTGCCTCAAGCTGCAGTTTCTCATGTTTGACCTGAAGGTCACTCAGGAAAAGGCGACCCCAAGTTCTACATTCCTCATCAACGAACAAACCTAAGCAGTGTGT
>BGPT01001086.1:159480-175975 GCA_003297045.1 Symbiodinium sp. clade C Y103
ATTGGGTTTCTCCGGTTCTGGAGCTTAAGGGATCTTAAGGGCATGACAGTTTGTCATCTCCTACATTCATCCATCCCATGGTTGGATGAATTAAAGTTCTTTAGATGGACGCAAATTAACCCCAATTGGGATGGATTAGCCCTTCGCGGGCATCTTTTTCCTTGTCTTCCGCAGAAGGTTGGGACATAATTCGACTGTCCGGGAACCCAAATTCCGATGAGTATCTTCCTTTCGATCACGGAGAATAAAAAAAAAGTTACAAGGCTTGGGACGTGGTTCGACAGTCCGGGATCCTAGTACACCTGTCTCATTTGGCATTCATTTTTGTCTGGACCCTTAATCATGTGAGAGACAAGAAACGTGACAGGCGTGACTACGTTTGAACTGCTCGGTTGATAGGGGCCGCAACACTGTCTATGGAACCTTTTGGTTTTTCTTTAAGGTTTTTAAATCAAGTGCCCCAAGGGGGCTTGTGTGTGTGTGNCTGCTCGGTTGATAGGGGCCGCAACACTGTCTATGGAACCTTTTGGTTTTTCTTTAAGGTTTTTAAATCAAGTGCCCCAAGGGGGCTTGTGTGTGTGTGTGAAACTTCTTGATCATCCGGATTTTACTGTGCCCAATTCAACGATTGCTGGGGCGTCTTTGGCATACTGCGCGCAACGAAGCTATTGCCATTGGTGGGAAGGGGAGGCTGATCACCTTCCTGTACCTGCAGAATTCCAATTTNGCATACTGCGCGCAACGAAGCTATTGCCATTGGTGGGAAGGGGAGGCTGATCACCTTCCTGTACCTGCAGAATTCCAATTTGAACTTTCGAACAAGTTGGCCATTTTCGTGTTTCTGCATAACCTAGCTATCGATTTTGCCCGGTTGCCTCAATCTGCAGTTTCTCATGTTTGATGTGAAGGTCACACAGGAAAAAGGCGACCCCAAGTTCTACATTCCTTATCAACCAACAAACCTAAGCAGTATGTGTGTATGTGCTTCTGTGTGCTTGTGTGTGTGTGTTTGCCTGTATGTGCCTGTGTTTGCCAGTATGTGCCTGTGTGTGCCTGTGTGTGCGCCTGTGTGTGCCTGTGTGTCTGTGTGCATGTAGGCATGTATGGATATATGCATGCATGTATGCATGCATGTATGCATGTATGCATGTATGCACGCATGTATGCATGCATGTATATACGTGTATATATATATATATTTATTTATTTATTTATTTGACAACAAAGGGACATCTTTAAGGTAGGTATCCACATGAATTGGCACATCACAGGAAGAAAAAATGGAACGGCATACCGGGAGAAAAGCAGCAATTGAAGAGCTGGAAAGAGGCCCGTAGAATTGGCCACGTTTTTACGAAACAGGATGGAATTTTGTACAGGTTATTGATATCGAATGTGCTTCACCCAATTCTGTCCAACTTGTAGATTCAGAGGCATGTTTGCACGAGTCAGGCTTTTCCTGGTGCACCTATTCTAGGCAAGCCGCCCACCCCAAAAGTCTGGCTCGTCATGAAGTGTTGCCCTTGCTGCGTCCTCATGGCAAATTCACCATCGCGACATCGAGACATCGAGACGTCAAAACATCAAATTTGTGAGCAGTTTTGACATACAAGCTGCTTTGAGCGGTGGCTGGATGTCTTGTATGTCCACTAGTCAGTCGACGAAATCAATACAGTATACATGTCCGCAGATTTTTGTAGGCAAAAGAATGAATGGACACGGCGGAGATTCTCCTGTGGGTCTTGTATGTCCTCTCGCCAAAACGCATGCTTGCCACATGCAGCTGAAAATGCGACCACGCCAGCGCTAAAAATGTCGCTTTTAGCGCAGCCTACCACAGAGCTCCAGTGATTTGAAGAAACTCCAGTGATTTGAAGATGTCATCATGGGATGTAGCCACGCATCATGGCTGGGCTGCATATTCCCGCAGCTTGATGCGGATGTGTCTTCAAATGTCACGAGGTGATCCAGGGATTTGAGGGCAAGCCCGCATATCACTCAGATTCGGCCACTGCATCTTTCCTTTCCAGCAATTTGAATTCCAAATCCCTGCCTCTGCCAATTTTGAGAACTTCCGGAGCAATGAAGCCTTCCGGAGTTCACACATGAGACGCAACCCATCAACCATGTGTCGTGGAAATCCCCATGTTCAGTTGCCAGTATGGCCAAGCCTGGTGTGCCGCACGTCCATGGCACTTGGCTAGATCCTGCACAGCCGCAGCTTCAGACTAGTTTAGTAAGTTTGACGAGGTTCCAGATATTTTTGAAGGCTTTGATGCTTGATGAATGACAGAAAGGCGTAATCGATTGGTTTGCACAGAAATATCATTCTAGCCCACAATCTAATGGTCGACCATAATTCACCCAATAACAATGGCCATAAAATGCAGGCCTACAGACTATACCCCAAGCTGAAGAACCCCGGCACTTGGCAACATCCAGACCTTGGGTTTTCACTGACATATCAAAGTCAGCGAGGACAACACGAAGGCCGCCCTCCGCAATAAGCAGGTTGCCTTGACAAGGCGGATCAAGCCATTGGGGTATGAAGGGGCTTGATTCAATTGGCTAGTCATTGGTCTTACCATCCATTTGGCAAAAATGATCATGCGGTCCAAGCAGTCCACTCATTTCGAGCCATGATGGCGAATGCATCCACACAACGCAGCTTCAAAATTAGATAAGTCAATGCACAGAACAACCTCACAAAATCATTACGAAAACCATGGCGTTTCGAAGGCAGTCTTCCCAAGCTCGCTCAGGCAAGTTGCCATCAGTCAGGTCACGGTGCAATACCTCACAGGCTGTCATTGAAAGCCGTTCTGGTGGGACGTCACTGGGCCACAAATCATGTCTCCCATGGATAGGGTCCTTGCAATTCTTGGATTTGGATTTTTGTCAAGAAGTGAAATACGAAATCCAAGACAGGCACCCTCTCTGAAAAGCTCACTATATGACAATTTCCGTTTCCTGGCTTCAGCTGCAACATCCGCAACGCGCACCCCAAATGACCGAAACCCCCTAGGCTCACACCCGGAGTGGTTGACTCGGTCACCTGTAAAGAGATTTGGGACTAACCCAAGCCCAACTGAACGCAACCCAGGCACCCCGTGCTTGTGCACAAAGGCCAAACCACGGAAGACGTCAGACATAGCACAAGCCAGCTGGCGCCGCAAGGTCATCAAATTCAGAGTGGAAAAGCGGAACAACTTGATTCCAATTGCTTTGCCGCACGCAAAACAAATGACACGACAGGACAAGAATAGTACCGGGGTGGTACACACAGGAAACCGCTTGTTCTTTCTCCATTGTAACAATGAGCAGGAAACTGCAGAATGTTCCAAGCCCTTTTAACCCAGCCTCACTTTCCGTCAAGGTCTGAAAACGCAGCAAATCCTGGTGCCAGGGAGCAGTCATCCTAGCATTTTTAACATCGCTGAAAGGCCACCAGGAGGCCACCATGACGACCTTCAAGTCCCCCCGCTCATCTCCTTCAGGCTCAAGGAGCATTTTTCAAACCTCAGCGCGATTGGAATAGCGAGTACTTCCATGATAGGCCCATGCAAATGAGCAAATCATCAGCACGTGTCAG
This sequence comes from Symbiodinium sp. clade C Y103, assembly GCA_003297045.1. Classification (NCBI taxonomy): domain Eukaryota; class Dinophyceae; order Suessiales; family Symbiodiniaceae; genus Cladocopium; species Cladocopium sp. clade C. Next base: position 163,073 of record BGPT01001086.1, read on the forward strand.
GTAACATGCTTCGCATGCATCTTGTCCCTCTCACAGTTGCACATTTACACACCGGGAATCTTTCATTGCCTTCATTGCCTATTTTTGGAGCTATACCTGGCATACATTGAACCAGCAACAGCCAGGAGATGCCAAGAGACAGTGAGAAGTTGTAAATCAATGACACGTGCGCGTCCAGCTCGGAGGCTTGCATGGTCGCGGATGCCTCGGAGGCCTCGGGACACTGCCGCAGATTGACCAAATCACGGCCAAACGAAAGAGGTCGTGCCGTCATGCCAGGGAAACCTCGCTTGGACTCTCGCTTGGCCAGGGCTTTGACATATTTTGACATCGTCTCAAGGAAATGGGCTATCGAACAATACTTGCACTGCATGGATGCTTCGTCGCTTATCCGATTCCCACTGTACGTATGTGTGACACCCTGGAAACACTGCATTCCAACAACTTCAACAACCTTGACAACGCTGAAAGCTGCAAGGTGCAAGTGTGATCTCATCTCGGGTCCACTTGAAACCATTTTGGCCAAGTTGCAATCCGTTGCATCTCCTAGCAATGGACCAACATTGCCCACTCAGGCGCATGGATATCCAGTGAATACCCATGCTTCGCTCTACGTCACGGCCGTTTCTTACATTCGTGGTATGGTCAAGACACTTTTTGGCACCTATTGTTTAGTCGTTGGCAACACATCCTGATTGCAAGTGTATGTGTTGGCCATCAAAACGGTCTTTTTTGTGGACGGCTCCACCCACAGACGGCACCCCTATTGACCTGGACCGTGCCCCCATGCAGTCGCTCCTCCTTTCTTGCCATTGCACTTTTGGTCACAGAACCTTGCACTCAAATTTGCAGAACCGGACCTTTGCTGCGATTATGTCGTTACTAAACCATACTAAATCCCCATTGGGGTGGTTTATTGTTGCGTTTACCGCTTGACCTAAATGACCTGCTGACTTGCTCTCACCTCCACCGTCAAAATGAAAGCCTTGAGCTCCCCACGTGCCTGTCGCCTTGGATCCGGGCCCGGTAAAGCATCAAATCCCGCTTCGTCTCAAAAAATATCTGGAAAGAAATCCGAAAGGATCATTTTGATGTGGAAAATGAGCATGATGATATTTTTGAGTGTACCTTGTTCTCAAACAAACGCAATGATGGAAATCCTCCATTGCTCCTCTGTTTCTGCGGCCACGTGTTGCGCTCCCGGCCCTCATCAGTGCCATGTGTCTTAGCCCAAGTCACTTTCTGCTCAGCGTTCTTCTCGCAAAGTTTCCTAGCAGGGCTTCCAAGTCCTGACAAACCCATGCGGTGCCCAGGCAACCTTTGGTCCAAGCCTTTCCCCTTTCGATTTTGCAGTAGGATGGACTTTGAAACTGTGGAAGAAAGGGTCAGAGCATCATAAGAATTCGCACTGGGAGTGATCACTCGAAACATGGCAAATGTCAAAGCACGTTAGCAGGGAGACTACTGGTGGCCACAACCCCACCGCATTTTTGCGAAGCACCTCATAAAGATGAAGATGATAATAGTGAAAAAAATGAAGATGGCAACCCTAAGGATGGCAATTACAATGACGGTGAACACTGCTACATCAACGTATATCAGAAGAAGCTGATGTGCAGGTGCCCCTTGATTGCAACGCAGCACATAGAACAGCACTCGTGGGTGCTCCAGGCATCAACGTATATTACTATCACTAGAGCTGTATTGATGATCATCATTACCATTACCATTGTCATCCTGCTGACGATTCTGATTCTCATGTGTCATCTCAGAGTGTACATCCCAGACTTCACTCTCCACGAAGTGGCGCAGCTGTCGCATCTTGGCGCCTCATTTCTTTCCACTGTGCAGAAGTTGCCGTAAAAGCCTGGCTCGGCCAATGATTCAACTGATTCAAGAATTTTGGCCATACAAAATTGGTACCTTTTCACCTCCTTTTCACCTTTCATCCATGGCCTTCCTCGTCTTTGTTTCAGAAATCCAAGGGCCCTCAGAATTGCTGCATTTCTATTGCTTCGTAGATTTCCCATCGAAAAAATCGCAATTATCAGAAACCATCATCAAAATGGTTGAAAATACAACAACAAACTTGAAACCACCACAGGACCACCTAGGTATGCCACCCCCTGCCTACGATGTTGATGTGGCGAGGAAGTGAACTCAGGATTTTGGCTTCGAAGGAGCTCTCGCTGCTATCTTCGCCTGACGTGCTCGCAAAACCGTCCACCCTTCCAAAGGCAGACCTGTATGCACATCCCTGTACATATATCTACGTGTGTGTGTATATACAAACATACATACATTAGATTACATTACATTACATTACATTACATTACACTACACTACACTACACTACACTACACTACAGTACATTACATTACATTACATTACATTACATTACATTACATTACATTACATACAGACATACATACATATCATATCATATCATATATATATATATACATAAACATGTAGATGTACATACATTGACATGCATATTTGCGAAATGAAATGCGTCGACTTTGCAAGCCATCAAGTTAGGCACCTGAAAAAACGGTTCGCAGGCACATCGGTCTTAAGAAATTCCAGGACAGTCAGGGGAAGGGTCGTGCAACTCAGAAAACCGGACTGTGACTGGTCCAATGCCTGACATTCCCACTTTCGCCACCAATTCTGTTTTCGAAAGAGGCTTGGCCTGCGGCAGGAAACTGTCCAAACAGCAAAACAATCCACGTAAAAAGTGCATCTGCACTGTAATCGTTGGAGCTTGAAAGCATTTTTTTATGCCACTCCCATCATCCGGCTATGACTATACCTCTAACTAATCGATTCGTCAACTGGCCGTGGATTCGAAATTCTGAGGAAATTTCAACCATACCCTGAAGACATCGCCCAGCATCCCCATAGCCTCTGAAGTTTCGACGCGCTCCACGGAAAAAACCACTGCACAACTGCCATGTCCGACTGGCCGTCCTAGCGTTACGTCGTGAGAGCCTCAGTCAACCCACTCCTCTTGAGTCACCAAGAAGCCTAGTAGCTTTGTTTCGGGCTGGAGAATCAATATCGGTTGCAATAACATTTCTTTGGTTCTAACATGTTCTAACCTTCATTGAATTTGGAATCATAGAACTCCTGCGCTTTGTGGCATCTCCAGCAGCACTTATGAATGGTAAACTGTACCCAATAGGCCACGTGTTGTATTATGAGGATACTTCCATATCTATGCCAATCGGTAGCTGCATGTACATATTTACACTGCACACATACTCAATATGTACATATAATTGTCACTCATGCTCATATGTACTGTCTACTGCAAACTAGTCTGATCAGATCTTGGTTAGTTTGCACTGTGAACAGGGTGCCAACTGGCCAACAGGTCGAGGTACACTTCGGGAGCGACAGCGGCGCATCAGCTCCTCGTTTGGTAGGGTTGGATCCCAGAACTACTGGATTTTCAAACCCTCATCAAAGTTCATTTTGGGAGGGAAGGATCCTCACTCTTGCAACACAAAAATAATCAAAAGGTTGAACTGCCAATATGTCAGAAGTGAAAAAGTGGAGTTCGCCACGGCTGAACGCCATTGTTGCCAGGCAGTCAGCTTGAACTCCATCCCATTTGGTGTCTCCTCTAGTTGAAGTTGCAGCAGCTTTCAACTTCACGTTCACATGCTCCGAAACGAGCATGACCAAATGAGCAACAGCTATGCACTTTGGATGACTTTGGGATTATGCGCATGTTTGAACAAAAAAACAGTTTGGATGACTTTGGGGTGATTTGAATGAAGAAATCAACAAAAATCCACAGAATCCACAGCTACCAGCTGAAGTAAGACTGAAACAATGGAGCCTGGCCCAACTGAAGGGCCAGGAGACAGAACTTGAACCGGGAGCCGGGAGCGGGATTTGGCAATTTTGCAGCAAGGTCGACTTCAGTTTGATCTGCTTCAAACTTCAAACACAATTCTGCCAAAGACTGAGTCTCACTGAGTGTGTGGAAAGCTGTGTGGCTTCCAGCCTTGACGGCCTTCGATCGCTGCACCTCAGGAAGGAAAGCTGGAGGTTCAGACGTGGGGTCCAGCCATCTGGGGAAAAACATGCGTGACTTTGAGTCTTCACATGAAGTTCAAAGAACTATTCAGGTGGGTTTTCAGCCCCAAAACCCAACGACCACCAACTACCCGCTTCAAACAGGCACAAGTTGAGACAGGATGGCGATGGTCGTTGATAAACCAATGTGTCCCAGGACGGAAAGTGAAAGTTTATTTCGCTCTTCAGTAGTGGACAATGGCTGCAAGATTGGCATCTCATTCTGCCGGTGTTGGAGTCCCAGAGAAGTTGCTCTTTCTCAGAGCTCTCAGATCGTTTGTTCCAGCGCTTGTTTTCCCCTTCACCGCGGCAATGGGGTACTGCAAAGGGTTTGCAGTGAAACGACCTGGAGTCTGTGACATGCCCCTGCAAGCAATCTGGCAGAGGAAAGGAAGTGCAATGTGCAAACTCACTGGCCAAATAGATTTAAACATGTTTAGATGTTGTATTTTATGCCTTTCAAGGGAACATTTCAAGGATGCCAAATAGTATTTGCTCCACGTGGAGCAGGAAAGGTTGGCCTTGCCAATGCTTTTGCTGCTAGCTTCCCGGAAAGGCCATTGTGGCTACTCCAGGCGCATGACTGTTCTAAAGTTGTATCAGCATTTTCCACCAGCTGTAAACTGACTGCTAAAAGCTTTCAGGGCTAGTGAAATCATGACCAGAAACAGAAGGTTCAAGGTGTTCAAGCTCTTCCCCTTCATTGCTCTGGTTCGGATTCAACTTTTGGCGCATGTCCTGTCAACAAGATGGACATCATCGATTGTTTTTCCAAGTCAGAGTCACAGCCCATCTTCTTCAAGATAGATTGTATGTTCTATGTGTATGTATATATATATATACATACATATTGTTTGCAAGTTTTCTTCAACATAGTTGAAAGATCTTGAAGGGAGAAGTGAAGTCTAAGCTACTGAAAACTGCGGTCCTTCATAACTTTCTCGACGCTGACACGTTCAGAACCTGGACAATCACTCGTAAAAAACTGGCAGTCCATGGCCGTTGATCCAACCTGTCGGACCCCTGGAACGACAGCGTTTAAGCTCGGGACCTTTAGAAAAATGAAATGAATGATGTAAATAAATGGATACAAATGGTCTGTTTGAATCGATCTCAACAAGTTCACGTTTACGGTGTTGAAAATAAGACTACATAATTGCATGGAAATGCAGCCTTGGTCTTCTTTGTTGATTCCAGGAGTACACAGCCCAGAACTCAAGCCCAGCTCAGGCATGTGAGGAAATTGTTTGTGACTGCGAACCACACCACATTTAACTTGAATCGGGTCAACCCCCCTGTGGTACCATTGCTCGGGCCTTTGAAAACTGCTGGCTGAAAGCGAACATTGCGAATTCGAGATGTCCTGGCGCAGAGGCTGCAACAGAATGCGCTTAGTTGAATGGTTGCAGTATCTCGAACTTGGGTGCATAGTGGAACAATGTGGAACATATCTAAATGCAATAATGACTCTCAGCCCCCTTCCGGTCTTGTTGTTCATGCACTGCAGCAGATTCTTCTCCAAACCCTGGAGATCAGCGAGACCTTGGTGCACCCATTTTTTCCGATTCAGAGTCAGAAGCTGCCAAAGTGGTTGCCAAAGGCAGACAAGGTAGACTGCAAAAATGGTCCAAAGCAACACAAAGCTAAGTCTTTCCTCAGGCTTGGTCCTGCCTTCGCTTTGAATCTGCAATCACTTGTAATGAAATGAAGTGTTGATGTGCCAATCACATCCAATCCCTCCCTTCTGCGCCCCAAGTGGCTGATGTCTAAGGGCTTCCTGGCGCTGAAAAATAAGAGACGCTCCTGAGACTGCGAAGAATTGAGGTAATAAGTTTTAGGATCACACTTGGAACACACACCACTGGATCAACCCTCCAATTTTTTGACCTGCAAACTGGGTGTGGTTTCTCATAGGTGCAACTACACATTGGATTTCAAGCAGACAAAGGGCTGAATTCAACACTAATTTTGGCAAACATAGCCCAACTCTGTCTACGTTTCGAATATGTCTTTCGTTTCCCACGACGAACAAAAAAAGTCGCGCTTCCAAAGCACCAAAGAAATTCCTGTCATGTGCCACCAAGTGTCGTGATGCCATCTATCTGCAAACTCCCGAGCTGCCTCTGGAGAGACGAAATTGATAAACGCAAAGCTTGTGTTGCCTTGGAAGTCACAGCGAAAACATCTCAGACTGCACAGGAAATCAATCTTTGCAGCATCAAAGGCAGAGTTGTGGTTTTAACTCTTCTGTACAAGTACAGTGGATGCTCACAGCCAAACGGCACTGACGTTGAAGGCCACATCTTAAGGAAAAAAGGCTTGCAGGTGACGTTTGCTTGGCCGAGCAGCACTTCTTCTTGATGCAAATTGGCAAGTACCTGCCAAGGGTAGGGTCTTCAGCGCCAAAGATCCTGGGGGACCTTGGGGGCATCCGAAATACCGCCAAGCGACAGAAAGTCATAGTTCCCCCCGTTTGGCCATTCCTTCAAAAGCATTTCCTGCACAGCCAGCTGTTGTATTCTGAACCACTGCTACTGAAGATCCTGGCCTGGGAAACCTTAGAAGCAGATCCATGCCCATGATCGGGTCCTGTGTGTAGCGGACAGGAATGTTGCGCACCATCAACCTCAAGCATCGCAGCTTCCCTGTCAACTTGCAATTCATTCAGTATCTTTCTGCAGACGCAGATCAAATCCCCGCAGGTGGGCAACTACAGCAACTATATGGTTTCTGTGGCTACTGTGGCTGTGCGCTGAGAAACGTCGTTGCACCGGAATTGCCCAATCGATCATCAGACAGCTTTCCAGTCTTGACGCTTGCCTTGGGATTGAAGTGCAATGAGATGCGTCTCCAGGTTTCCATATCATCTTACATGTCATGAGTCTTCTTCTGATCACGAAGCAAAGCTGAAACTTTCAAGGTATTCACAGCTAAGACCTTTCTACAAAACGTGATCCATCTGGCACCGGCATGCTGTTGACCAGCCAATCTCTGGCAAGTGGCACGGGGTCCTGAATGCTGTGCACCTGCACTGGCTGTACTGGCTGCCAGGCCTGCTTTGTCGGCACTGGGAATGTGATCATCATCTTTATGATTACCATCATGTTGTACGTAAAAATGAATCAATATTCAATGAACCATGGCATGTTGGGAATCAAAATTCTGAGACTGAGACACTTGAATCTGACCAGACAGAAAAAGCAGCGCCCCTGGTTGCCTGTCTTCGGAGTCACCTGCTTGTTCCTGGAATAAGGCCTGCCGAGATACGCCAAAGCAACAAAAGCGCCAAAAACATCTGGGTGTGTCTGAAAATGTGTGATGAGTATCATCATTACTCTTATTATTATCGTCATCTTTATAATTCTCAGTATCAGTATCCTTGTCATTATCATATGTACGTGTATATATATATATATACATGTGTATATATATATTATATCCTATATCATTATTATGATATCATGAGATCTCCATTTTAATGGAACATGCTGATTTCCCGTGAGATTTTGGGGCGCCCTGTTTTGAGACAACCCAGAAAAGTTTGCACAACTCAGGAAGCATCGGCCTCATGGCCTGTCCTATGTGTCCACTCCACTCCGGTAAGGCTTCCTGCCACACTCTGAGCTGTCCAGTCTTGAAGGGGCCAGGACTGCCAAGTCCATACTGCTGATATCTTTCAATTAGAGAGTTCTGCCAAATTGGTTTCATGTTCTGTCCAGTTTGAAGGAATCGATGTGTTTTCTGGTCAAACCAAACCGATGGGTGACATGCACCTCACCCCTGAGTCCTGCCAAAAACTCCTGTGCATGGTGTGCAGCGCATTTTCGTGATTCTTTTGAAGCCTTGGTGACGTTGGGGCTACATACTGCTGCCATGATGCTTTGGTGAGATCTATATATATATATATATGGCATATCATACCAAGCCGTGCCAGGGCGGAAGCTTCGCAAAATGTCAATGACTGAAGGAAACCGATGGCCTACAGGAATGTCTGTGAGATGCAGAAGCAATGGAGGAGTGAGGTTGTGAGGTGCATCAACGAATGAGCAAGTGCTTGTTGAGATGTCAATGAAATGAAATGATATGAAATCAATGGCATGAAAGAATCAGTGCCCGAACGACTGAGTGAATGAACCAACGAACAAGTGAATCAATGAACGAACCAATGAATGAATATCAGAGTGAATGAATGAATCAATGAATGAATCTTCCAATCAATGAGCGAATCGATGAATCAAAGAAACCATGAATGAATCAATGAAAGCATGATTCAATCAATGAACCAATGAATGAGTGAGCCACTGCATGAGTAAATCAATGAAAGAATGACTGGATGAAGCAACCGCTGAATCAAAGAAATGGTGAACCAATTAGTGACGCAATGACGTAATCAACACAGGAATGAATCCATGAATGAACGAATGAAAACAAATGAAAATGAAATGAAAAAGAAAATGAAATGAAAATGAAAAGAAAGGGAATTGAATTGAATTGAATTGAATTGAATGAATGAAGTGATGAATGAAGGAATGAAGGAATGGAGAATGAAGGAATGAAAGAATGAAGGAATAATAAAGAATGAAGGAATGAATCACTATGTCGTTGAGCTACACATTCCAAAGCAAAGTCTTCTCCAAGATACCTCTTCACTGAGCTACTTCTTCACTGAGCTACCTTTTCGTTGAGCTGCCTCTTTGCTCAGGTGTCTCTTCTCTGAGCTACTTCTACTTCTTCTCTGAGCTGCTCCTACTATCCCTTCTTCTCTTCGCTACGTCTGTAGATTCTGTAATCCAAGTCTTCTCTTCGCAAAACGAGCACCATGTGTTTGCAACCACCAGCTGCAATTCCGCCTAGCACGAGAGTGGCGCCATGCTCAAAAACGACCTGTTACAATACGTTTAGCAGCATCCGGCAGCAGTCGCGCAAAGCAGGGGTGTCTACTGCTTTACTGGGCGCAGCCGTGCCAATGCGCTTCGTCACCTCCAGTTGCAATCCCACAAAGCAAAGCAGGAGCGTCGCACCAAATCGACCGCCTGTCGCGCAGCCCTGGCACTGGGGGCGATTCCACGCTAGCATTGTTGGGCAAACAATGCTCACCTTAACGTTTTAGCATTGTTTGGGCAAATCGACCTCAAACTACCGTCCTGTGCACTTTTTTGTGACCTCCTCTTCATATAGTGGTCTGCGGCTGTCAAGTGTAAACAAATTGAGCTCCAGCTACAGTCTCCTGCACTTTTTTGCAGCAACAGCTTTTCCAGATCAAGGCCCGAAACAGCGGAAACACAGACCCCCCCTTGGCGACTCCTCGAGCCACGACCCACACAAACACAGTGATTCGCGCACTCCATGGTTTCACCCGCAAATTCACACGCTCCCAGACTCTTTCTGTGATCCACTGCTTCGCCTCTCAATGACTTGATTGGCATCATGATGTGGTTGAGATAATGGTGTGAAGACTGACCATGACCATTTGTCCGTAACTCAGAAGTTTGCTAACTAAACTTCCTTTGACCATTGACAATTATGTGAGCCAATTTAACCACCAGCACACGGCAAAAAGTGCAGAAATTTTGAATCTGCTGCACAGGGACGCTCTAGATTCTTGCATCTGCACCTGACAGAAATCACAACATGCACCGCCTTTCTATCTCAACCTGCAAATGTTTATGCTTCATATGCGTATGAAGATGTGTGAGGACTTCATCCTCAAGGCCATTGGGTGACTTTGGGAGGAAGGGCACTCTCCCGTCTAGCGCACCTGGGTGATGTCCGCGAAACGAGGTTCCATCTCTATATGAGCCTGCAGGAAAAGAACAGTCACCAAAATACTCGGCCACCTTCTGATGCATCGCTATGAACCGTTTACAGATGTCTACACAAATGCTAGAGCAGGTCTCCGGTTCACCACATTCCACCAGCCTCCATTTGCAGTTGGTGCTCCATCCTCTCAGGATGGTGACACAGCGAACCATGACACCCAAGTTGCATTCTGAAAGACTAGAAAAATCAAGATGTTCATCTCACTGTTTTCAGATGCACTATCTCATTTATCATCATTCTCATGTATGCCAAGTTCAGACCAGAAAGAGGCGGTAGCTTCGAATCGAAGTCCAGCAATGGCATCGCCGCTGCCCATTCCCCCCAAGGATAACACAGCGCCGCCATGCGCCACCAAGGTGCTGGGTAAAAGTGCGATTTTGAAGCCACTGTTGCCGCTGATGCAGATCACTGATTTGCTGCAGCTGCCTGCAACATCCAGCCATGATCCAGTGCCAGTTCTCTGGAACTACAGCCGATGTTCACCTACTATCTCTCTGGCAAAAGAGTCATGACCACAGCGTATTCGTTGATGGGGAAGCCTTTGACTTCACGTTTTGTGAAAGTCGGTTCAGCGTGCCTAGAAATGGTGTGCTTCATGTCCTCAATCCTTAAGTTGCAAAGCTGATGACTTATGCCTGTGGAGACAACGATGGCAATTACGCTAAGCAAAGTCAGTCTGCAGCACGCAAAGTTCTACTCGGTGCACCCCCAAGATGGAAATGAGAAGTAGAACGAAATAGATACAATATGTTTGAGAAGGCCCTTGTTACATGTCGCTTCAAGTCGTTTGCCTGCAGCCAGGTGGCTCTACAAACGGCTGAGGGTTCAAAATATGATTGGTCGGCCATTGCTCCTCCTGCGAAGAGATGCACAAAACATGCAATAATGACTGCATTTCAAGCTTTCTCAGCAATTTTCAGCAACAACGACTTGTGGTGATGCTTTTAAACGGTATGAAGAACCTGACCATTTGGTTGTTGCTGAGCTGTTTAGCAGTCTTTGGCTATGCCTTCGGTCAAAAGACAACTCTCCATGCTGAAAGAGTTCTACAGCCAGTGCCTGAGGGGAATAGTCATACTCCATGAAGCGTTCCGCCTTGCGACCCGCATCCACGGGGCGACACTGAAGTAAAACTGAGGAGTCTCTTCAGTATTATCTGCTATTGGCGGCTATTTGCCACCATTGGCCATAGTGATCAACAGCGGTGTTTCAAGCATCAGCACTGTCTAAGTACCTACTTACCCTGGTGCAATGCTGTCAGCCTTTTTTCAATGCCTTTACATACCGCGCTCGCCCCCCTGCTGGGTTGGCTGATGCCCACTAGAAGCTGAACTGCTGAAATCAACAAGTTGAGGAATCTACCTGAGGATAATCTAGGAGCAGTTTGAGCAAAGAGTTTGTAGAGACTTCTATTGTCCATCACGGTTGCAGGAACACTTTTTCAGGCAGGAGTATAACACACCAAACTACCATCTTTGTTGACCTAAGACCAGTACAACAACAGGAAGGCAAGACTCCGTGGACCCCGTCTCTCGCCTAGGCGGACCGCTCCCACGGAAGCACCACCGCCAAAGAAGGACTGCGGAGGCCGTTGATAAGCTTCAAAAACCGAGAAGGCTGCGGAAGGCGCTGAAAAACGCTGAATAGTGGTTTGCTGCAGTTTGCTGCATGAGCAAACTGCTGTTTCTCAATCTTCGCAGAGTTTGCTGCAGAAACCGAAAAGAAATTTGCAACTTAAATCAGCAATACTTGGAAAGACATTTGAATCCCGGCAATGCTGATTTGCCTATGTTTCCAAGCTATGTCATTCTTGTATTTCTCTCCCTCTGTAAATCTCCTGTTGGTGCGTCAGATTTCGACTCGTCATTCAAGCTAAGGCACACGTGTTCGTCCAAGCTGGCAGGCACAGCACATCTAAAGTGGCACGATGAAGAGGCGCGTCTCGCTGATGCCTTGACGTTGTAAGCGGATGTATGCCTTGAAAAAGGCCTTGTTTGAAACATTGTAGACTGATTCTGACTGTGCCAACTCATACGAACAAGAAAAATGGCAACAAATATACATGATATAAATTGATATAACCGATTTTGGAGTGACTAGCCTGCAGAGCCAGTCACCAACGCAACAACTTGATCCTGCTGGTGTGAACTTGCTCCTGCTGTTGTGAAGTGAGATTCTCAAAGCTAAGAGATAGAGCCAAGAAATAGGCAAGGTTGCAAAATCCTGCTTGAAATCCTGCTTCAGCACCTTGAGGGTGACAACAAGAAGATTGGTTGGCTATTTACGTCTTCGGATCTTTTCTAAGCTTTCACATCTTTCACTTCCTACACATATGTGCACATCCCACAGGCACCCTTTCGGCTGCATAGGGAGAATTGTGGTAGGCAATATATCCTTGGAAAAGTGTGTCGCCCGTGAGTCCATGATATTGACAAATGTTGTGTGCTCTTTTTCTGACTGCGACACCTTTGTGCTGCATGTCTCTGCTCATCCACGAACACGCAACTAATGCATGTTGCAAACGGAAGCAAGCAGGGAAAAGCAATAAGCCTCATGCTTGTCGCAATACACCAATTGGGATCAAACTACCCCAACGAAAAGCATCGTCTGCTGCCAGCCATTGCTTGCAGAAGAGGATGACCAAAACTGCTGACATCAGTGGAAGGCCTGGTCAGCACAGTCGGCGGTTCTACAGCCATTCGCTGCGAAGAAATTCTCTGCCACCCATCTCCTCAGAAGGGCAACACGAAATCCGCCGACCCCGGTCGACAGCAAGGGGGAGCGCGTCAGGGAAGAGAGGTTGCACAGCACGGACAGCAGCCAGCAGCGGTGTTTTCCTGCAACAGANGTCGACAGCAAGGGGGAGCGCGTCAGGGAAGAGAGGTTGCACAGCACGGACAGCAGCCAGCAGCGGTGTTTTCCTGCAACAGAATCAGCAGCAGCAGCACCTTCAGGGGCATGGTGTTTTCCTGCCGGCAGCTGCTTTTTTTCGAG
>BGPT01001086.1:179766-196004 GCA_003297045.1 Symbiodinium sp. clade C Y103
GCAACTACGCAATGGCCGTGAAATTTGAGGCTGTGGGGAAGCATTCTGTGTCTGCTTTTGACCCGAAGTAGATCCAGAAATTCCACACCAGGAAGCAAAAGATTGGAACAAACTGCTGCGGGAAGCCTTTGAAGATGACTTCGAGGATGACTTCGGCCGGGGATTCATGATAGCCCCAGCATCAAGCAGCATATTCACCATTGTCTCCTTGCCGAGATCTGCGGCAACCTCAAGGGGATACACCGGTTTCATCCGGATACGACGTGGCACAGACTCGTCAAGATCACGAGGGCTGTTCACGTCTGAGAAACCATGCCGATCCAAGAAGGCCCTCACCATCTGATCACGATGAGTAGACATCATTTTTTTTGGTTGGCACAGGATATGTCCCAGGGCTCTGGGAGTCCCAAATTGTGCTTCGGAGCCACAGTGTTCTTGAACCAAAAGGGTCAGGGACGGTCCAGCCAGGCTAGTCGCTCATGGAACCCGTGCATAATTTTGCTGCTCATACATTGCAAAAAGCCAAGACTGCTCAAAGCAGGAAAACAATAAGAAACAGCCAAAATGATCCAAAATGTGGTTGGCCGTAAACTGGTATCTCCCCATGCCTCACTGCACTTCTGGTGGCACAAGGTGCGCACGATCATAAAACCCAGCAGTGCTTCCCACTGGACAAACTCACTAAAGCATTTTATAGTATCTGAATGGGGCATCCAACGGATACTGCTTATGTCACATCACATGCCACACAATTTTGGCACCGCAGATCTTAGTCTCAAAAGTTGGCAATAGCCAAGAAGCTCACGGCCTGCCGGCGCTTCAGGTAGCTTTTAAAGCTGGAAAATCTCTTTGTATCTCTTTACATTTTTTGGAACCCGGGTTCTTGAAAATGTCTCAAGGTGTAGTAGCACATCTTAAAGCAGACAATTCCCAACTTCCGATGTTCCAAGCACACAATCTCAATCAGACTTTGGGGCTGCCCTAAAGTCTTGTGCCTAACTCACGATCAATCACCATCAAACCTCGGAGATGCTGGAGGCAACGTTGTACACTCCAGGCCTAAGTCCCAGTGCCCACTGCACCTTTTGTGATCCCCAAACGCTCTCGCTAAGGGCAGCAGTTCCATAGTGGACTAGCAGACTCCCATTCAACCAGTGCAACCAGAATAACCAGTATAACACAACCAGTATAAGCCACCAAATACCCAGCAACATGGGATTGGGGCAATGAATGCTCAATTAATTGGTGTGGCAAGATCACCAACCCAGCTCCAATCAAAACCCTCAAAGACTCAAAGAGTCTCACGTTTTGAGTTCTGCGAACTGACATAGGAGTTGCTTCTCACCTGTTTTCACCAGCCAACTCAAACCGGTGCGATGAAACAAAGTTTGTTGTTGTCTTCTCTTCTCTCAGAGATAAAATGCCGTAACATGCTTAATGGCATCTAAGAATATTCAACTTCTAGTGGTCTTTGAGGGAGCTGTGCCAAGATCGCCATTAGTCAAGCAAAATGTATGTTCAGTCGGAGTACCTTGTGATTCGCTTGTCGGAGCTGCGTAAAATTGGCAGTTCGAGTCAAACTTGTAGATCCTCGACCTGAGCATCCAAAGGTGTAAGATCCTACATATCCTAAATTTCAGGCAGCCAATCATGCTCCATTGATTTCCATCCTGTATTGACTTCAATCTATGAAGCCTCCCGGGCATCAAACGGTACTCTCCAAACCCAGCAGTCAGGAGTCCCGGTGGCGTTCGAATCGACGCGCCAATGGGTCCCAGCGGTAAACCTCACATGTTGAGGTCCGTTGAGGTCCGTTGAGCAGTGAACTGGTGGACAAATGGACACCGAAGCGTTGATGCTGTGACTTTTATCATTTTCATCATTTCATCCAGCTCAGCTAGTTTTATCCTGAGGCAATAGCTGAGATGTTCAAATTGTGGCTGAGACTGTCATAAAACCTTGCCCAGGCCAGGTGAGTCCTGGCGGAATCACATCAAACTGAAACTCAGATGTTTATGCAATCAGAATACAAGGCTGCAATGCAGCTTGAAGGCTGCACATTTTTTGGGCTCCTCAACAAATAAGCTGCGCAAGAATTGTTCAGAGCCTCCGCGGGGACGAAAAGGGGCAAGTGATTTCTTTCACACCCTTCGCAGCTGTGAGATGCTGTCAGATATTGAGATCGCGAACATCAGTCCGAAAGTTTTATCAATACGATCCTTTCTCCTAACTGTCCTAACCGGTCCTAACCATTGAAACAATTGAAACCATTGCAGTTCAACAACCGCTTCGCCGCGAAGCCTCATTGGACCCCGTGCAACCTGAGCCATGCCACAACATGCCACGAAGCAACCGTGAACCGTGAGACCATGTGAGGCCATGTTTCGTACATCAGGTGTGTGGGGTCTCAGAATTGGGAACCTGCAGCACTCCCAAAATCATCCAAAATCCACAATTTATGCGTTGTATCATCATCTTCCCCATCAAAAAGACCATAGACAAAGCGATATCTATCAGGTCACTTCAACCTTATGATGCGATCTAATTCAACCTTGAAAAATTTTCGGCACATTCCATCTCCCATTGAATTGACGAGCTGGAAATAGAAGTCTTTCTGCTCTAAAATTGCGACTCTTTTCAGTCACCACTTGTTCAACGCTTCGCCAAGAGTCTCCAACAAAGTCTCTGGCTAAAGATATTTACACATCACCAGCACTGAGCTGGAAGAAGTTTTGGGATCCACGAAGTCAGGGCTCTGCAGAGAATAGACTTCCGGTTTGAAAATGGAGCTATAACATATAGTATAAACTATAAACCCATATAAAACCTTTGCCCTGGCCCAGGCTCCACAGCAAAAAAGCGAGCTCAAGAAATGAAGGACGAACTAATGACGTCGCGCTTTTTCGGCGGCTGCCACTTGGAGGTGATTTTGATCTTTTGAGTCCAAAAATTTATGCCGCCCTCACCAGTGATGTCGGAAGAGTCACCAAACTTCGATCTCAAAATGCCACCAAAGCTAAAAGGCTCACGAGGCACCGGCACGCCAATGTTCACACCAATCATGCCAGCGGCCAGCTTCTCCTTGCAGGCATTACAATTGGCACATGGCAAGACCCTTGGTTACTAGTCCACCACAATCTCAGTTGAATGATTTCCCAATCTTTGATTTGCTACAGCAAGTCACACAAACTCCGGCAAGTCTGGTTGTGAAGCAAATAAGATCCACAATAAGATCCACACTGTTTCCAGAGCTGTCTGACCCGACATGGTGTAGATAGCAGCGGCATTGCCATAAGGGTTCGCGTTCTCTATGGCAACTGCTTCATCGAATGTGTCTACCTGTGACAATGTTGGAGAATAGGGTTGACACAACTGATCGACTTAGCTGTTTTGTAGGTTTGGACCACACTTGGGTGACCTTTTTTTGCAGTGGGGCCGCGACAAGCAAGTGAGCGACAATAAGCAAGTGAGCGACAGAACCGCACGCGTCACCTCCATAACAGATAGCACTGGGCCGAAAATCTCATCCTGCATCGCTGGCTCCTGCCGGAACACGATATTTTCAAACATGGGCGACTTCAACACTTTTACCATTGAAGCAGCTTAGAACCTTGTACAGAGCTGCATCAAAATCAGAGAAATGTCAGCTAGACTCAGATCTAGCAGTCCAGTTGCTCACTCCAACTGATCCAGTCATGAAGTAGTCTCTCTCACTGTTTGTCTCAACCCTGACCGTCACTGACCCCTGTTTGTCTTGCTCTTTGCCTTCGAAGATTGATGGAGGAGAACCGTAGGACCAAACCAGAAGCCCGGGCTCTTGGATTGCCACGATCGTCCATCCAGTAAGATCTTTCCACCTTGCCTTGGAAGAATGATCAATGGTGAAGGATTTCACCGGCTTCACCCACTGTCTTGTTGCATGGAAATTTACTGTAAGGAAACGACAAACAGTCATTGCATAAATTATGTATAGCAAATCATAAGAATAACAAAATGTTAACAAGTTCATACAAGTCCCAAGGCACGACTCACAGTTTGCAACGTATCCGCTGATGCGCTGCACTGCAGGCGGATCAATAATTGGTCCGATCTCTCCTGGTGCCTGTCCAGCCTTCAAGGAAGCGGCCTTGGCCACCAGCTTTTCCAGGAAAGTTTTCCGGCCTGCAAATCGAGGTCAAACATGAGTCAAGAATAAGTCAAGACATGATAAGTGGATTTAAAAGAATTACAGTATGAATGTGTGAAATTGTGTCAAATGTTTGAAAAGCGTGCAAACAATATGTTCAACATCCAGATCATCCATCAAACGAAGATCTTCAGATCCCTCCTCTGCCCTTTGCCTTTTCCCACAACAATAAGAATGCTCGCTGCCATGCATCGTTGCCCTGCAGATCCAAAGGCTGAGTTCATGATGTCACTGATTGTCATGTCCTGCATTGAAAGGTTCAGCAAGCACAGTGAGGCCTGGAACGTTTGCACCCATGTCTCAATATTCTCAATAGCAGTGAAAACTCGTGTGTTGGCTTTCCTGGCCCTTCGTATTACAGGTCCTAGGGACTTGAATGCGATTACTCCTGTACAAAATACATCAAAATACCTTCCAACATCTTCCAACCTTGGCCAACCAGATGTGCATGGCACCCGACTCCTCGTCGCAGTCAGGCATAGCGATGAGATGATTCTTGGCGCCACCCATGCAGAGGGCGCGCTTTCCTGCACCTCGAGCTGTCTTATCGATGATATCCTCGAGGGTTCGGCCGAAAGCCCGCAGCCATAGGGTTGCAAACAAGGGGAGCCAACAAAGATGCTCAGGCACTTCTGTAAGAAAGCTTTTGACTTCACATCCAATAAGATGAATAATATTACAAACTCTCTTTATATCTGCTTGTCTTCAGGACTACGTAGAGTGACTTCAGTTAAACTGGGGCGGCAAGGCCAAAGATTTTCAAACGAGGACAAGTTTCCTATCTTACATCGCCTGATGCACTGGAACAACTGTCAAGGCACCGCCACTCTGGAGCTTCCCACGAACGACACAGCAGAGATCTTCGGATTTTCGGCTAAAGCCTGATCATTTCAATGGATTCCAACGAGATCCAACGAGTCTGGTTTGAAGCTGACCCTTTCATGTCAGAGCTTGCTGTTTCCTCCAGTACACCACATATATCTACATAGAGTCACACAGTAGGAAGGATTCTGGCAGCCATTCTGGATTCTGCAACGACCCACATCAACTCCATCCATGGCTAGTCCCTTCATCCCTGCTGCACATATCAGGAGCCTTGGCCACGTTCTGCGAGCCGTGCACCACTGAGAGTACGCCTTTGTAGATTTCAATGAAATCTTCAGAGACCGACAGGTCGGAGCTACAAAATCTGCCTTTTTCATCCCTATGGCATTGCTGACCTATTGGCCACCCGATGGGAAACTACAAATCAGAATTATGACCATGGGCCACATGTGAATTTCAAAAGCATGGCATTGCTGCCCAAGAGGAAAAAAACACGCGTTGGCAACAAATACAATGTACAGGGTTCACATGTTGGTTCAGATATGTTCACATGTTGTCTTCAGCGTATTCACCAACACCCGGTGCACCTGGAGGCAATCCTGCTTCCTTCAAGAGCTCTGCCATTCTCATTAGAGTCAGAGGAACCTTGGAAGTTTCTCTGGAGCACAGTAGACCGCACAAGAAACTGAACGGCACTCTGGAGGCTTGACTGACTATTGAAATGCAAGGCTCTAAAGACTGCACAGCTTTCCTTACCTTATAAAACCTTCACTTGGAACTTGTAGCTGGAAAGCTCTAGCAGCGCCCAAAACTGTCAAATGGATTGTCCTTCCCAAACGAAGACAAGCGCAGAAGCCAAGGAACCTTCTCACTGGGCTTGATGATGAAGCAATTTCCGCACCCGATGGCGATGGGAAGCGTCCTTGCAACATCACAATGTAGCATATATTATATGACATATATGGATCTGGTCGGAATCGGAAGTCTCCAGTCTCAGGTACACAAAGTAAGTGCAGTAGCTGATCTTTCAAGTTTTTCTACTCGGTTTGCAAGGACCATTTAGTCTAGTGGCATTACACGAAAGTCAGTTGCTTCCCTGATGTCTGCAGACTTCAAGCAGCCAATCAGGGAAAGCCTTCTGGAAGAATCACGATGTAATGCATCTTTAGTATGACACTCAGAGAAAATGCCAGAACTTCAGTGGCAAGACTCCACAGCGGCACCATCGCCGGGAAGTTGAAGGGTACGATGGAGGCAACCACTCCGACCGGGCGTCGCACCTCTTTCAGAATAACACTTCTGTCCCATCAAGCAAGAAAACAAGCTGTGACGGTTTGTCAGAAAAATAGCGTACCCCCCCCCGAAGAAAAACTGGTTTATCAATGTTTGTCACTATGTTTACCTCTTTGAATGGCCACAACAATCGAAAGTCTCCACACGTATTCCACGTTTTTGGACCCGCGTCGGCAACGGCGCCAATTTCCACGCCTCATGGCACCAAACGCCCCTCGCAACCTCCAAGATTCGACCAGCCAGCAGATCGGGCAAGCCCGTGGCAAAGGCGACCGTCTCGAGGCCTCGAGACTTGGAGACCGGAGTCATTCTGCACAGATAATGAAGATCATGCAGATCTGCAAAAGTGACAAGTCAACGCGATAATTGCGAAGAAACATGGGGAGAGGTTGTTCCATCATGTTCAAACTCTGTAGAAACAAATGTTCTCTGCGAACTAATGTTGGCACTCATCTGGCTTGCTTGGCGCTCTGATAGCGGTTTGACCGACAGACTTGCCTCAAAATATTGATGTTATATTGATGTTAACCATCCTGACCACAACGCCCAGCTGTCCTTTCAGCACTTCTGCTTCTGCCTCTCCGCTGTTCTTGCCATGCTCCTGACCAAGAAACACACAACTGTTGGCTCCATGCTCACTCTTCATCACACACCCAAAACAATGGCAACGGCCGGCAATCTCCTTCACAACCAACGCCGTGAGTTCAGCCAAATTGGCCTCACAGAGGCTCTTGAAGCGGAAGAGGACCTCCACACGGGCTTTGACCTCGGAAGCACTTCGGTGAAGCATCAACAACTTTCCTACGCAGCTTTCAAGATAACACCCTGAAGTGTCACCCTGAAGTGTATCCAAGCGTCATTGAAGTGTCATTGAGAACTCCCCAAGTCTGAGTGTTGTACCGGTGTGTCACGCCAGCCAGGATAGGCTGCCAGGGCAGCCGTGGCTGCCAGGTCCTTAGCTCTAAACTTTTTAAGTGCTCAAATTGGCTCAAATCCAAAGATATCCAAAGTCCCTTTTCATTTTGGCTGAGGTTACCCACACATCCTGCCTTCATGCACCTTTGGTTTTCATGGAGAATCTTTGGGAAATCTTTGTTGGGGAGGACAACATGATTTTCTCGCAAATTGGCAGGTCAAACTCTTCACTCCCCAAAAGGATCAAAGACTCCAGATTTCTAATCATCCTGTAGCAAGGAAAGGGTAACCTGATAAAGAATGGTTGCAAATAAATGCCAGAATCAGCAGAGAGTCAACATCAGCTGCGGTCCCATCAGGAACTCGAGCAATCTCTTCACCAGTGGCAGGATTTGTGACTGCAATGGTGGCTTCCGCGCTGGAAGACACGAACTCTCCGCCTCAGCACTGCACCGGTGACACTGGTGCTCTGCTCAGTGTGCCTGTTTGAAAGCCTTTCAAAGTCAATTCCGAAAGGACTTCGAAATTGCGAAAATACTCCGGGCTCCAGGCCTACAAAATTCTTCAGCACCTCACAGGGTGCTTGAGGATCCTTGACATACCAACCGTGAAGGATCAAGAAGCATCAAGATCACTTGGAATCCGATTGGAATCCGATTGGAATCCGATTGGAATCCCTTAAAGTCCCTTGGAAGTCCCTTGGAAGTCGCACCAGCCATTGGCACCTCCGCACTTGCAATAGGCTGAGCTCTCAAATGCAACGACAAACGCTGCAGTCGCTCCATGTCGAATCGCTGCTTGCTGCTGGGAATGGGAATTGTTGCACTTTGTTGAACAAAAACAGTGATGATTTGTTGTTCACTGTTTCCTGTTTTCATGTTTTGCTATTTTTTTGTTCGCATCTTTGCAACAAATGATTTTCACATAGATTTTGCGTTGACAAGTCGCTGTAATAGTGTCACTTGCCGGCCGGTGGCGCAGCAACAAACTCGAAGCTGCACTCTCCAATGAAAACGATGCTGTTGTGTTGTGATGATCACCAAGACATTGAATTTGGATGAATTTGGGACAAAATCAAGTCGAGGATTGTGTGAGTATTGTGTGAGTGGCAACGATATTCTGCCACACTTCCCTGTCAATGCGGTCCTTAACTCATCAATGGCATGTGTGCGTGAGAGAGAGAGAGAGTTCGTAATCTAGCAAAGTTTGTCTCCTGCATCGCCACTTCTTCAGATCTGACCCTTCTTTGCACTGAGACTCGTTCCCGACAGCAGCATGGACACCTCCATGTTGAATGTAACACATGGGGGAATGATTCGCATGGATTCTCAGCAATGCACGGATCCCACCACCGGCAGGTCCATAAAGTGCCAGCGCCGCACGCCTCACCACAGCAAGAATTCCAAGGTACCAAAACTTGGCTGGCATTATCGGCATTATGATTCATTATGTATCATGAAAAAATTCAGTGCTTCGCATGAACTCACCTGCGAAAGTGTTAATTGCATCAGGATGCCCACGTAAGTGGTCCTAGAAGCAGACACAAATACATGCGAAGCAATGTGCCGCAGCGCCATTGCAGGCCAACCAGGAGGAAGGAATCCCCAGTGGCCTAGAAGGGCCTAGACCCAAATGACAATGTGCCAGTCAAAGACAAAGCGCCATTGTCGCACTATCGAGAGCCTCCGTAGGGGGCGCACCAACTTCACTCTGCAGGAACAGAAACACCGCAATGTAGAACCAGGACAAAGATGCCCATGCTCAGAAACAATCTCTCCAAGGACATGCACCTGCCATTCATCATCACGAAAAACGAAAAACGGGGCGGGATCTCATTGCAGGAAAGCTGGGAAGCATCTGCTCACCAATCAAGATCTATACACCAAATTCAAGCGACAGCAGAGGCGTGAGCAGGCGCTCTGCAAAATCACACAGAATCTTACAAGGTCCCAGCAGACCAGTAGCAGAACAAATCAGTAGGAAGGAACCAATTGCAGAGTAATGGGACACAAATCACGATCGCCCGGTTTCCCAAACAAGGTTGCCCACTTGATACTCCATTCCTCAGTGGAGGTAGTTTAGCTTTGCTATTTAATCAGAATGCACATTGACGGCCCTGCAACAAACACCCAAAGCCAATGTAGAAGGGAATAGCGCAATACCTCAACCCATCACACAGTCGCCAGCCTCGGGAAGTAAAAACATGAACGGTCCCTCTGTTCGCAATTGGGACCTGGCTTTGAAGTGAGTGTTTTGGATTGCGACACAGCTCCAGCATGTTGACATTTCATGATATGTCCTCAACCAATAGAAAGCTAGAAAACCAAAAACGAAGACATCCACAAGGACTGAACCCTCATCCCTCACCTGCGCCATCTGCAAGGCATCCTGCCAGAGAAATCGACAAGAACAGGGAGCATGACTGGGAAATTCATCGAATTATTCGTCTCACCTCAGGCTGCTCGCAGAATTTGCAGCTCCTCGCGCAAAACATGCGCATGTACCTGTGACATCCCGCAAATGATTTGTCTCGACATCTAGCAAGGGAATGCCTTTGAGAGTGGAATCGCTTCTGCTACACATGATACAGAGCAAAATCATGTGAGAAACATCCACATCCCCCGAAAAGAGCACTCGAGGCAAGGCTACACCCAGGAGACAGTTTCATATAGTGGTGCTGCCATGACTGAGGCACTCTGCGTGATGTTCGCAACCTCCACCCAAGGGACCTCGCCTGTCAAACTGAGGAGCTGGCCCACACAAACATGAAAATTTTCAGTATC
Source organism: Symbiodinium sp. clade C Y103 (assembly GCA_003297045.1). Taxonomy (NCBI): domain Eukaryota; class Dinophyceae; order Suessiales; family Symbiodiniaceae; genus Cladocopium; species Cladocopium sp. clade C. Next base: position 189,769 of record BGPT01001086.1, read on the forward strand.
CCGTAAATTCAGAAGCTAAAACTCGCAAGTCACTTCGTAGCAACACAAACACACAAAAGTGGCTACACTCCACAAGTCACTTCATTGCCTCTAAGTAGGACTTGAATATTGAGTAGGAACAAAGTCAACAAGGAAGCTGTTCATTTTTTTTGGATGAGGATCATGCACGCTTTTGTTCTTCACACAAGTTGGGCAGACCCGATGTAGCGCTCACAATCTTCACACTTGTCCTGCTGAAGCACTGACAGGACATCTCATTGGGGAGGAATTCCCAAATAATCCACATAATCGTGACAAGGAGATGCAAAAGGAAGTGTCTAGCAGACTGTCTTTTCTCGTACAAAATTTGCCGTCCTTGCACCACTCGGAGAGCCCGAAAATAACCACTGGGAAAAATTCATTGCTGAGAATCAAAGAGATTTCGGCAGTGCCTGCAGCTCCACTCTTGGAACATCCAATTGATAGCAAGATAACGGACACTCTGCGGCCAGATCCAGCACGACAAGTATATACCAGAAGGTGAACAGAGTGACCACAGTGATTTGCCTACCACATATTTCATCTCAATCATATCATATTACGTCATATTGAGTTCGAGGACCCGGGCAAGGATACGGCCGAATGCTTAAAACAAAACTCCAAAATGGACAAGAGAACTTCTTGTCATGATGCCACCTTTCGTGCCCGACTGGCTTTGTGGAGATGTATTTCAGCCATGGCGATGGGTCAAAAGAAAAGTCGGCCCTGCAAAGAGCTGCAAAAAAAAATGTCCCAAATGCTTGTTCTGACCTCAAAAAAAAGAAAAGACTGTGTGCCTCAGAAGATTATGTCTGGAAACTAAAATACACGCTGTCTGCTCACGAACAATTGAAAAGATCGCTGGCTTTATTGAGTTTTCAGAGTTGGATAGTGAGATCGGAATCAAGCGAGAATTCAGCATCCATTCTCTTGCAGCATGCAGCTGCGCTACTGCAGGTTAGTTTCATGCGGAAATTTCACGGTCAAAGTCTGAGCACATGCACTGGGTCATGAAAGTCTCGAGAACAGAAGAGAAGTACCACATTTTTTTTCTCACTAAACCTGCACGTGGCAACCGAGATCCTCCTTAAAAGGCACGGCCAGCAAAAAAGGCAGTAGTATGGCGAGTATGGCGAAAGCCCTTTAGGGTCTTTGCTACCGGCTTCCCGCTATGTACATGGTTTGGTCGGTTTGGTGCAAAGAGGTGCCCTTTTGAAGGTCCACATGCACGGCCCTTAAAACAGATTGCACTCTTCATTCACTTCATTCCAACCTCTACGTGGTCAGCAACGATTTGTTGCTAAAATGTAGGGCAACACGACATGAAACATGAGATCTGATATGATTAGATTTCCCAAGCGTCCGAGACTGCAACATTGGGCTCTGCTTTGGACGCTTCCTCCACACGCGCTTTTGCCCTAGCTGAGATAGCACCTACCTCCTGCAGTAGTTTCTGACCATCCAACCATTCTGCCAACAAACCTCCGTTGCNACGCTTCCTCCACACGCGCTTTTGCCCTAGCTGAGATAGCACCTACCTCCTGCAGTAGTTTCTGACCATCCAACCATTCTGCCAACAAACCTCCGTTGCCCAAAAGGATCTGCTGAAGACGCTGGTTGAATTTGTCCACATCATCTTGAGCCCCGATTTTAGCGAGGATGGCCAGTTTGTCCTCCTCCCTTGAAGCTGAGCAGTTTTGGACCTGAATGGATTTCAGTTGACCTGTGTTCTTCTCCAAAGCGGAGGGCGAATGGATCATCATATGTTGTTCCAAATTGCTGGCATCAGCTTGTACGAGCTCGGCCACACACCAAGCGCGGGAGAAGATCATAAATTGTAGGTCAATGGCAACGACCTGCAGGAACTTTGGGCATTCACGATGCAAATAGGCCATCATATCATCAAATTTGTTCATCTCGCATCTGATGGGCTGGTCATTCAAATACTTAGGTGTAGCACAATCACAACTGGGCAGGACCTTCTGCGTCACCGTATCTAGGACTCCCATGGAGTTTCCACAAATACTGGCATGTTGATTGATGCAAAAGGCACAGATCCAGTATTGCCAGTGCAAGGCGCCATGAGCATAGAGTTGCTCCTTTAATTCTTCGCCATCGCCCGCATCTGGCGACCTCAAGCGCTCTGCAATGACATCCCAGCGCTTCATGCCCAGCGCATCAGCCAGGACAGCAGCAATCAGGTCGCAGAAGCGATTGGACCAGTGGTGTGTCACCATCTTCGGTGTCATGGAGGCCTTGTGTGGTCCAATTTTTTCTGCAAAAGAACGACCCAGGTTGCCATCGCGTGACTGGGGGATCACCACATGTCGCACCACGTCATTGGTGGTCGATCTCTCTGAATCAAAATGTGGCATGGCATTTTCTTGACCCAGCTGAAGGTAAAAATGCAACAGAACCTCCACAGAGACTCGTCTCGCTGCCAAGTCAGCTACTTTTTCCTGCCATTCTGTGGCACTCTTGTCCTGTTCTCCCGCAGTGTTGAAAGCGCGGGTTGCTGTTCTCTCAAAATTCCAGGCGGACTCAGAGTGGTACTTCAATTCTTCCTCATCGCTGGTACAGCAGGTACAACCAGCCAAACTGGCTCTAGTCCCAGAATTGCCTTTTGAGCGGCGTAGACACCACTTTAGATTCACGCCAGACAACATCACCAAGGATGNAGCAGGTACAACCAGCCAAACTGGCTCTAGTCCCAGAATTGCCTTTTGAGCGGCGTAGACACCACTTTAGATTCACGCCAGACAACATCACCAAGGATGCAGTAATCCCTAACGAATCCAAATTCGAGGCAACAACATAAATCATTGACCACATCTGATCTCGAGGCAGAACAAAAAAATCCAAGCCAAACGCCATGAATGCCAAGATCATGCCACCACTTCCCAAGAAAAATCCCATCTGGGACATCCAGATGATGTGCATGGCAAAGGTCGTCTCTTTTTTCATTTGCGTGGACAAAGCGTCACTCACATCCAGTTTCTGTGCTTTCAAGAGGTACTTGTAAGGCACTGCATAAGCTCTGAAGAGTAAAATGAACAAAAACACAACACCCACTGAGAGTGTGATGGCATTGCCCAGCGCCATGGCACGGGATACAATACCAAAAGCTTGCATTGTCACCATGAAAATCATGAAACGTGAGAGCCATACAATCACACAAATACCTGGCAAAGGCTCCCCGTACGCAGCCTGAAAGGCTACAAGCCGCTCCACCACCAATTGTAAAAACCACACGTCTGCAACATAGTGTGTGGCGAAGCCAAAGACGGAGAAGTAAGCTATGTTTGCATCCACTGGTCGAATGCCATCGCCATTGTACTCTGGGATTTGGCAGGAGTCCGCAGTGATGGTGATGATATGTATCAGTTTGCCGAACCACACAAAAACAACGCATCTGGCTTCTTGTCTGACATGAGCAGATGGCGGGTGATCTCCCAAAGTGATGTAGATTGCATTGATTNATCAGTTTGCCGAACCACACAAAAACAACGCATCTGGCTTCTTGTCTGACATGAGCAGATGGCGGGTGATCTCCCAAAGTGATGTAGATTGCATTGATTGCAAGGAACCAAATAAAGACTAAACGGAAACTCAAATCCAACCAATGGTCGTCAAAACCCTGGTTCCAAGGGGTCTTGTAAGTCCCTCGTGAGGCCTTGCATTCCTCTTTGCCACCGTAAATGACCCACGGAAGGGAAGTGATGAAAACTGTGCCCATGAATATCACCAGAGCACCAATGATGCGCACTGGCAATGGGAATGGATCAGCGTGGGCTCTGAAAGCAAAAGAAAGAACAAAATATATGAACAACACTGAACAGATCGTTCCCAAATATCGCTGGAAGAATAACAAACAGGCAGTCAAAATCGCGAAAAGACATGCCGCTGTCCAACGTAGGATGTTGCTGGTGCGATGACTGATGTGAACTCCACAGCAATCGACACGGAAAGTTGCCATGGTGCCCGCTGGAGGGANGACATGCCGCTGTCCAACGTAGGATGTTGCTGGTGCGATGACTGATGTGAACTCCACAGCAATCGACACGGAAAGTTGCCATGGTGCCCGCTGGAGGGACATTCCCGAAGGAATCATGATGCCGTGAATAACGAGTCTACTGTAGATGTTGTGGTTCAATGTTTGCGTCCGGTACAACCCACATTGTCTTGAATATGCGGCTGGTTCCATGGAAACATCATCAGATGAATTGAATACATAGTTTAATTCTATGTGCGCCATATGTAGCGAACCATTTTCCATAAAACCAATTGGCAACAGGATGTGATTTTTGCATATATATTTTTTTTTGTATTCATACAAGTGTATGTTGATGTTCAATGTTGTCAGATGTTCATGATGAAAACGGATCCTTTTTGTTTTCGCAATTCCGCTTTGCTGCTGTGCCCAAATTCCATCGTGCAACCGACATGTTTCTGGACCCTGAATGAAAGCAGCTGTCGAACCACTCTCTTGATCATTTTTTGCTATCAAAACTGTAGAAATAGTTTTTTAATATAGCCAAAAAAAATGACTCCGACATGGATTGACGTCAACATATTGCGTTTCTTCTGTTTTCACAGCACATTTGCCACTTCTTGCACGTCCAAGCATTGCGATTCGCACCAAACAACACATGGAAACTATAACAGTTCGAAATGCCGGTGTCCATCATATGAAACATATGAAAATATGTCCCAGTGATGAAAGAAACAAATGAGCACGTATGTAGACGACAACGATGACGACGACGAGGACGACTAGCACCACCACCACCACCACCACCAGAACAACAACAACAACTACAACAACAACAACTACTACTACTACAACAACAACTACAACTCCAACTACAACAACGATGAAGGCAAGTCTTTGTGATTTAGGGGCCAACCTTGTTTGGGAGTTGAAAGGATTCATGTTTCAAGTTGTATCAAGCGGGATCTATTGCCACCGCTATGCAAGTTTGTACGTCTTGTGCGTCCTCTCAAAATTAGATCTAAATTGGGGCCTAAGTTTTACAATGGTCCTGGTTGATTTCTGTGACTCTGTGACATTGTTTGTGTTGGCCTGACAAACGCAAGATTCTGCCAAAGGTTTGTGTGTTGGCGCTGTTCACTGTTTGAATTCAAACATGTGCAATGCGCTGCACATGATTGGCCAAGCCCCCATCTGTTTTTGGGGTTGTGGGAGATCAGTTTTTTGCGATGAGTTACATATGACATTTGTTGAAATTCAACGCGCCATGCGCACTGCTGCAAGCGCGGGCGTCCTTTTTGTGAAAGAGGCTGTGGAACACTACAGCGAGGCCAACTGTTTTTTACGAAGTAATGCAGCTAAGCCATGCATAGCTTTATGTAGAAGCAAGCAAACAAAAAGCACATAGTTGGGGGTAGCCTGCAAGACCCTGACAAAGAAAGAGGACGAAAACCAGCCGCATTCTTTGTTTGTGTCGCAACTGGCGAGTAACTTCGCGGTCATGGTTTTGAAAAACCGTGGATAACATGAGAAAATTGACTTCGGTTGTTCATATCTGGATCAGGCATTTTGGCATCAGAGAATTGCCCTCATTTCCCGGGGACAATAGCATGCAACACAAGGTTCGTGGAAACAATTTGTTTTGAGTTTTGAGCGTGAATCAAGCTGTTCAAACATGTTCATCCGTTGCGCATTCGAGTGTGCCCCAATGAACCTACATGAACTGAAACCGCAAAACCATGTTTTACCGACTGGTGCGTATCCGGCCTCGCAGTACAAAAGATTGAATCCAACATTGGGTTATGGCCTTGATGTACAAAGGAAGTACCAACCGCTCCCCACAATCCAAGTCAAGATGTTTAAACCGATCAAGCGGACCAGTTTAAACACAATTGGATCACAATCGGTTAGGGATAGTTTGATGATACCCCAACCCGTATCGAATATCGACCAGCCGGCAAACTAGCCTCAAAAACCAAGCTCGAGATTCAGCAACGTAGATTTTCAAGCCGTTCAAGGTGGACATTCATTACATTATACAGGTTATATCGCATACAGGCTGATATAGACAAAACACAAACATAAAAACATATCTATGTATATGTATACATATACTGAAGATGCAATGTCGAGCTGCGGAGCTCTATTTTACTTGAGCCAAAATAGTCACGTTGGGCTCATGTTAACCCCTGGATCTTTACACTGTACATGAGGTTATTATAGTCTA
>BGPT01001087.1:1541-35984 GCA_003297045.1 Symbiodinium sp. clade C Y103
GCTCCTATAGGCAAAACTTGTGTTTCGATCCTATAGTCTTAAGCTTCTCTTCTTTTGGAAACTTCCGCCACCCGCCTCGTGCGGGTTTTACTTGTAGATTATAGATCATAGAATAATTACATCCATTCTTTATATATCAGTACATCCCCAGTAAAGATGGTAGAATCCCCATGATGATCAAAGATCAGATTTCATGTAATCTCCAAGATACCCCCATTCGGAAAGGCCCTCGGATGTGACGCGAAAATTCCCCTCGGATGTGACGCGGGACCTATATATTCCTCAGTTGAAGTTGTGACGCGAAGTCATCCTGTTTACTCAGATATGACGCGCAGTCCAGTTGCCCATCAGAACAAATCGAAGTTGTATCAGTGATGGTTTCCTTATCAGTTCCATTTTAGCCAGTCCCTCTTCAGAAACTTCAATGGCTCAGATTGCTGGAATTGGCCACCTCAAGACCCTTCCCAAGACCCTTCCCCAAGTCCCCCCAAGTCCCCCCAAGTCCCTCGCCATGTCCCCTCATTCAAAACCCTAGTTCAAAACCCTAAATGGTTGCCTTGAACTGCTGCAATCCTCCTGCCCAAGTCCCCCCAAGTCCCCCCAAGTCCCCCCAAGTCCCCCCCCTATGTCCCCTAATTCTAAACCCTAAATGGTTGCCTTGAATTGCTGCAATCCTCCTGCACAAGTCCAAGTCCCCCCAAGTCCCCCCCCATGTCCCCCAATTATAAACCCTAAATGGTTGCCTTGAACTGCTGCAATCCTCCTGCCCAAGTCCCCCCAAGTCCCCCTCCCTCATGTCCCCTAATTATAGACCTTAAATGGTGGTGTCGGAAATGAGGGAGATTTGGTGTCGCAAATGAGGGAAATCTAGGTGGGTTTTGGTGTCGCAAATGAGGGAGATTTGGTGTCAGAAATTAGGGCCTTGCCCCCCCATTCATATCCATACGTCTCAGGATACGGTTATTGATTACAGCCATGGAAGGTCTCCCGCTTTGTAGATCAAAAAAGGCACTGACTTACCTCTGAAAAATTGGCAATTTTCCATGGATCATCCCCAAGAAGATCTGGGAGGCCCACATGTTTCAGCCCAGGTGCAGCAGCATTGGCGCACGCCCTATTTTCTCGTGGGGCAGCCCGGGTGACCCGCGTCGAGATGGTTGGTTTTATGGCTGGAGGATGCTGGAGGAAAAGTTATGGTGGATTTAACATGATTTAACCTTAAAATAACTGATAAATGATGTCATTTCTGGCTACAGCATCATTCAATATCATTAACTATGATATTTCACCCAGGTAAATGGTCATTTCATACATTTAGCCAGGAAAGAATAGAGATAGAAGGTGGGTCTTCCATGGAGAGAAACATATGGGAGATATCCATAGCTCACCACCTCGGTGAGTCGAAGGTGAAGGCTGGATGGGTACCCTGTGGCTATGACTAACACTTCGCCATGGAATAGCTGGCGAATTTTGGATGATTTTCCCAGCTATAAAAAACATTTAGTTCGTGGATTTTCCATGGCTATGTTAGTCATAACCAGAGGGTAACTCTAATGATTAAGCCAGATTATACCGGGTATGGGTGAAAATAAACAACTTGAGGGACCACAGATGTAAAGTCTATTTTCTCAGTATTAACATGTATTAACCATCTACTGTAATTGGGGTACCCAATTTTGACCATTATACAATATGGCGAGGTCTCCCGCTGACAATTGGAATTATCACTTCCCACTTGGGATTTGCCCAACTAATGAACTGGGCATTTTTCCATCCAGGGTTGACATTAAACTTTCGACAACAGTGTATCAAGAACATGATTTATTCTAGCACTTTAGGTTAGGTCTTTTAATTATTATATTGTTGCCAACTTTATTTGGCCACTTAAAAAAGGAGGACACAGATCCCCTCAAAGAATAAGAACACAAAAGAAAACAATGACCAGAGTCAACCTAACCAAAAAAAACAAATATTTCATATCATATAAGCGTCGCCAAGACGATGCTGAAAAATGGTTTCCAGGATAATGTTCGATGGTGTTCCCCCTAACTCCATACAACTTCCAGATTTTCAACTATTCAAGAAGCCTCCCAATATATCCATGTATATCCCATATATGTTTGTGATACGTCCTTTAAATCCCCTACCTTTATTGCTTACCCTCCCGCAATCAAACATGGCTTGCCGGAGCCCCATTTCTGGATGATGTTCCCAGCTAACCTCCATTGATAGGGGATTTCCCAGCTAGGCACGGTGGATGGAGTTGAATTCTTGTGAATTCCCATTGTTGATTTTGGTTAACCCCATGACAACTCCACTCAACTCCATGAAATCCCATTCAAACTCCATGAATTCACCGAACTGCATCAAAGCACCATTAAAATACCAAAAAATCACCAGAGCTCGCGCTTGGTCAACAGTCCCCCTCCCAAAAAAACTCTACTCTTCCAGGAGAAGAGCCTTGCGAACCGAATGGAAGCCAACGCCACTTGGAATTGGTTTCATGCCACCCCTCCACTGCAGGTTCTGGCACTTCAGCTGAACGCGGGGATCGAACATGTGGGAATAGTTTCGGGCATTGTTCAACCAACAAAAATGAGGGGGGTTCTGTGTTTCTTGTATTTCGTGCTTTTTGTTTATAAAGAACTAACTACTTGAGGCTTCTGTACCTAAGACGAATCGATGCAAGAAACACGTGCAAGTGTGATTTCCAATCTGCAACCAATGCTGAGGATGTCGCCCACTGACCAGAGATATGTCCACCATAGAGCCTATTAGTTCTTGGAGCTTAGTTAACTATGGGGCACCCGCACCAAAACCGCTGTTTAATAACGGGTGATCCACCTGCTGATTCGTGGCAAATCTTGACTGCGAGGAATGTCCCGATACCCCCTTGGCATCCACAAACATCATGTAAGTTGTCCCAAGTCAAGCTGAGTCTTTAACACTCTTACATCCGCATACTATGCACAAACCAGACAAGGCATGGTGGAATTGGAGTATGGCAAACGAGCACATCCTGATCATGTTGTATTTTCCTCAGGCCCAGCTCATTTCTGTACGCAAACAGGGTCAATTGATGGGATTCAAAATTTATTTGTGTCATGTCGTTTCCAAGCATTCGTGCGTTAAGTTGAATTCCAACGCATGATTCATGGTCCATTTGTTTTAACCATCTTAAGCCAGCCTCATTTTGAATGATTCATTTGACCAGCATTAAAGATTAATCCATGATTTTTAGATATTTTTAGATTGTTAACATCCATTGTTATCCAAAAATAGAATCCATTGTAAACACCGTGTTCTCTTTCCAAAAGAACGCCCAAGGAATCCTTTGAATTTTGGTTCTCCTTGGCGGGCGGTGGCACCTTCAGCCATGCTGGGAAGCTAAGAGCGTTTCGTCAGTTCCTCCGACTCCATGACTTAACATGAGGAAAGCTGCAAGGAGATAGCTAAACTGGTTAATCCATGTTAATCCTGGTTGGTTGGAGGAAAAAGCCATATTACTTTTTTAGGACTTGACATGACTCAACCAATTGACGTGGGAATGCGAGCAGTATGTTCGGAGAATTGACCAACTAGAATCGAGGATTGAGATGATGGAATGTGGATTTCAACCACGGTCATATACATCGGGGATGGATTGGATGGTTTGTTGGATGTGGGGATTTTGCCATCAGAGTTGGTGAGTTGGAATTTCCAGGTTGCGCCAATAGATGGCATCCCCATTCCCATGGCTGCTTAAAAGATCTCGATTTGGAACCTAAACAACACAGAAAGTTATGGGAAAGGTTCACGAGAATGGGTTCCCTGAATGAAAGTCGTGTTGGAATAACATCACATTTCACGCAAGCCTTTGCATTTGCCACGAAGGTATGTTGTTTGTGCATGCCACGGTGCCTTGTGAAAGTATCTTGCAACTAGCAACCATTTGTTTTGACTTGGGGTCCAACATCCCTCTATGGCCCAAATCAGATACTTGATATCAACCCCGGACTGGGACACTCCTGATTCAACTTGGAGGTGTATCATTTTATAGCGGATGGTGGCGGATGAACACGCCGAATGCCCGCAGCATTTGCAGCTTGCCTCCCGGGGACTGCACGGCATGGCAATCGGATGGGGCTATGGTTTGACTTTTTGTGAACTTTCGGGTTGTATAGCTAAGCCAGATTTCGTCACCACCAACACTTTCCTTACGGTTTTACCTATAGCCTCTCAGTTTTGATGATTATGAACATTCTGCCGAATTCTACCAATGAAAATCCCTTCTGAAGTCTTTGTTTTAGCATTGCTTCATCCACAAGGCATGGTAAATCTGGTGGTCATGAGCTTCAACTTTCCCCATTGCCAGGTCGTGGCGTTACAGGTGAAAAACCCAAAGTGGTTTTCCCAACTCCCCTGAGCCATGGTGAAGATCCTCGTCCGACCTGCAGCCAAAAAGAAAAGGGTGGTGAAGGACAGCATCGTGCCGATGCTTGGATTGGTGAGTTCATTAATGTATGTTAATGTATTTAAATATTTTTGTGTTCTGATTGTTGTCGTAAATCCTGATGTCTTTCGATGATAATTGTGGCAAAATCCTGATGTAGGTGCCTTGAGATATGTGGTTTCAGTCACGACGAACTAGATTTATATGTGCATCCTACTATAAACGATGTGATCACTTGTGATTGGGGGTGTATCTAGGGTTGGGCATGCAGATTGATACGAAGATTTTCGCTTCGTCAACGCCCAATCCTGGATGATTTTCCACATGGGATGGGGTCATTGGCCACTTCAGCTGGGCCCCTGGGAGCCAGTGGACGCTCTGGGCCGTGCAACACGGGCCATTCTATCAACATTTGTGAACAATTTCCGTATATGGGATGCACCAAATGGTGCGGAATCCACATTTGAACAATTGCAATGAACATTGAACATGATTTTCGGATCGGTTCTTCGTGTTTGAGCTCAGGTGTTGGTGCGGCATTTCTACTGGTGTAGTTATACCCAGCCAATAATAAAGCTCTATTTAGATGGTTGGTTATTGGGTGGTAACCACATTGGTCATTTCTCGGCAAAATATCGGCAACCCATTTGACCTCACCCTAAGATGATGGGAACTGATCTGATTCCGCCAAGGAGGCCCCTCTCAAAGCAGCGCACTTTTAACTTGATCTACAGCCACTTGGATGCAAGCAGGCTTACTGAAGAATCGTAAGAGAATTGGCGTGGGCATGGGTCAACTTGGGTGACATCAAAGTAAATGTATGGCTTAGATACGTAAATTCTATACTACATCATCATTTACACGGGAAGGCGATGGAGAGATCATCATTTACACATTGTAACTATAATTATACACAATTATACATAATATATATATATATATGTTTGTGTGTGTGCGTTATTAAATTTGCATATTTTTATCTGCAGGAGAATTCGCACCTATAGCAATCAATCATACTGTCATACTAAATACGACAATGGAACACTGGTTTCTCCATACATTATTTCCCAATTTTATCCTATGAGTTGATGGTGTCGTCATCCCATCTCCATTATTTTTCCATTTTTTTCATTTTCGAGTGTTTCGATGATAGAAATGATATAAATTCCCATGTCTATATACATATTCCAATATATTCCAGAAATTTCTCATGACATTTGGTGAAAAAACCCTGGTTTTTTTTTCCTAACGGTGCCGTTGGATCTCCAGGTACCAATTGGCACTGCCATCCCTCGGACCTCCGCGGGCTGCCGTTGGAGCTACAAGAGGTCACCCGACGCTTGAGCGCCGCGCAGCCGCTGTGCTGTGTGCCTTGGGCCGTTTTGGGGCCGCGGGGACCAGAAGCACCTCAGTTTCAAAAGTTGTGAGTAATGTGGGTAAAACAACAATAAAATATCCCAAAAATCACCATAAAATCACCATAAATAGGTGGTGTAGACCATTCCCAAATAGGTGGTTTATTATTGTTTTACCAACATTATTCAAAAGGGGAGCTTAAATGTCACAACCGTTGCGATTTAAAGAACACAAATGAGGATATCAACATAAACGTGATTTAAGCAGCAACAATATGAATTTAGCGGTGGGGAATCTAGCCAGCAAAATTGGGTTTCAGATTCAGCCCCTGGAAACGAATGTGATTCATTGGTGAAGCACCATTTCCAGCAGCAAAATAGGCATAGATGGGGGATATGCACCGTTTTCAACGAAACAAAATCATTGGCGTAATTAAGACTCTCATTTTGGTCACAGTACTTAGAATCGAAACTGTTCAACTGGTATACGCTCCAACCTTGATTGCTGACAATCCCAAAATTGTTCAACTATAACATCGCTTTTTGGACTTCCACCATGCCCAAACATTGTATACCAATTTATATTGATGGTGTACATTTATACCTCATTCTATCCCTGATGGTTTTATCAACCAATGATCATACCATCATTATCCCATTCTCATTGCATTGTATAACCCCCCGAATATCCATTGAACACCGTAGAATCTGTTTGAACAATTGATGCTTATATCCCAGCATTATCCCATTGCATGTTACCCTAAAAATCCCTAAAATCATTAAACCCCCATGATTCCCATACATCGCCATGTATGGTTGTTGCCCATCATTATCTCATTGAAATCTTATTGTCATTCCATGTCATTCCATGTCATTCCTCGTAATTCCATAAGTATCCATTAAACAGCATAAAACTACTACTAGCTGTACAACTTTTTCGGTAAAATCCCATCATAACATCAATATGACATAGATTTACATAGTATCCCAGAAAATTCCATGGTAGAAACCTCATGGATCGATCCCATTGCCGGATCCCCACGTGGTTTCCAACACCAAGGACTTGACCAATCGCAGCTTCTGCCGCCTCTTGGCCCAAGTGGCTTCGCAGCTGGGGTTCACCGTGAAGCGATGGCCTGTCGAAGATGCCCCAGGGCCGCCTGGCGCCGGAATTTCCGGAGGAGTTTCCATGGTGAAATGTGGGGAAGTTATGAACTTACTTGGGTTACTTAATGGATATATCAATGGAATTTTATATGAGTTTATGTTTTTTTCATGGCAGCATTTTGGGAATATAGTTTTTATAGATGAATGCATGTGAACCATCACTAAAATGGGATTTATTGATGGTTTAATGGTGATTTCACTGGGATATGTTTCACGATGGGATGTCTAACTAGCAAGATGATCGTTGGGTGTGTGATGTTCATGGGTTATGCCCTGCATTTTATGGTGATGTTCATGGGAAATTTTAAGATGAACCAGTGGGTGGAATTGGGAATTATTGATGCTTTTTATGGTGAAATGTGGAGATATGAACGCAGTTGGGTTTACATAATAGATGTTTTCATGGCAGAATGCTCGGAATATATAGTATACCGCCATTATGTTTACAATCAATATAATGTGATGTCATAATGTTTTAATCCATATGATGCTTTGGTGTGTCTGAAAATTGCACCTGGTAATGGAACAGGGGCACCGGATTTAATGGAACTTGCTGGCTTTTTTCACGGGAACTTTAGGTGATCCAAAGTCGAAGATGTTCAAGGTTCCGAGAAACAATGTTGAACTGAGGAGGATTTTCTCACGAAAAAGGGTCCATGTGAAATATAAAACACGAGAATCATAATCATGAAGCATGACGCTTCCCAAGATGCCCTCTGGTAAACTAACATAGCTATGAAAAATCACCATGTTTACTAGGTAAATCAACTATACATGGCCATTCTCAATAGCTATGTCAAATTACCAGAGGGCAATCATTTGGAACAATAATATCTTTTCGTAGAGGATGACACTTTCCATGAACCTTGATTCTGTAAAAGTGTCCGACGGTCCGATTTCCAGATGTACCTTCGACGAAGGGTGAAGATTCTTCAGTTCAACGTTGGGCATACCAAAATACATGTATTCCCATTGCAGGACGATGAAACCATATGTTTAGAATGTCAATGCATTGGTTTCAGGGAAAAATGCAAACTGGAAAACATTTCTAGAAAAAAGACATGGTTTCCTGTAGATTTCCTCATGTGTCATGGGGAAAGAACGTTAGTTGTCTGTAGATGTTCCCATATTTCCCCGGGGAAAAAAGAACAAATCGGTGATTTTTTTCCAACCAAACCACTTCATCAAGACAGTCACCCCCAGGTGCTGGGCTTTGACGCAGGCGGCCAAGCGTGGAGAGTTGAAGGAGCGACCACTTGTAAACCAACAGAAGGGATATACCAACCGAAAAGATAGAACAATCGAATGATAGACACATATGACACACACACACACGCACACACATATGTATATATACATATGCAATTACTATTGTGTACACCATGCTATATAGTATAGTAACCCCTGGTCTGAAGGTGACAGAGACAGAGAGAGAGAGAGAGAGAGTACAGCAACCCCCAAAAAAAGACAAAAAGATACAGAAAAGTTGGACATTTGGAAAATACGGGGGGAAACATCAGTGAATTGCCATCCTGAAAACATTTCGGCATATTTCGGCGTGTTTTTTTCGTCTCAGAGAGTGCTATATTGAAACCAACGGAAAAGATTGAACAGAAATATGTCACTATTTGAGTAGAATTTTACTTTTTCAACCTTTTTGGGGTCTCCACGACACTTGACTATTTGTCAAAACAGGCTAAGAAAAAATCCTGATGCTGCTTGCTACTCCCAACTCAAGGCGCGAATCAGCTATATTTGTTTGATTTTGGTTTAACTTATTATAACTTAGCTTTGTACAATTTTGCTCATTCAAACATCCTTTAAACACGGCACTTGTTTATGTTTCTCCTGCAATAGTTCCGTGAAATGTGTCTTGAAAGCAGTTGAACGCAGGACACGTCAGCCATGATGCTACATTCTTGGCACGGTGGCTATGAAAAGGAATGCCACTTGACTCGATTCAGATCGATTCAGTGGAGGTCCTGAATCCTCCTTAGGTTTGATGCTTCATTGATATTCATGGGGTTTGGTACTTTCAACCGGAGACCTCAACACTTTTCACACGGCGGTGTTTGAAAACAGTGTATCTCTAAATCAAGCCGTCAATTATTGGGTTTCCCTAGGACATTGTACCTATTTATATATATATATATATAGAACTGACATGATATGAATGATATGATATATATATATATACATATATATATATATATATATTTTATTTGTGCACAATATCTTTAAACAAAAATACGTAATTGAGCAACAAAAATGAATTTCCGACACAGCCATAGGGGCAGATCCCCGCTCCATGAGGCGTGCCCAGCTGGGATTTCTACCCACTGCTGGAGGACGCTGCGGAACCATCGTGTCTTCTGCTTTCACAGACACAGACAGACAGAGACACACACACACATACAAACAGCTAATGTAATTAAGAATGTTCATATGTATATACATATATATACAGTGTATTTTGTATATATATATATGTGTGTATATATATACATGTATAGTATTCTTCACATGTTTAGTGTACATTGATATTGATTTGTTATTTGGCATGTCGACAGATACTCGTATGATCCGCACATGTTGCAGCTTCACCAGGCCCTGAAGCGTCGGAGCCTGGTGGTGTATCCCTCCCCGGAGTTGGACCAGTTGCACAGCGCCAAGAGGCCGAGAACTCAAAGATCTCGAGACATCTCGGGAATGGGAATTTGGGAACGAAAAACGCGAATAACACCGGTGTTTTGGTGTATGAATGTGGATGAGATAGCAATTTCTGAATAAAAACTATTATCACATGTTTGTTGAGATCGAATAGTTAGTTTCCTCCATTCAAATATTGAACAAATGGAATTGCAATATCTAAGTTGGCAAATGAAGATTTTGGATAGTGAAACCCTCATGTTCGTAGTGTTTGTATGATACCTTGTTCATGCCCCTGTTTGGAGGTATCGAAGCAAGTTCATGGCACCTACGCAGTTCTTGACACTTGGAGCATGCCAAATGGGCATTGTTAGCTGGGGTTGTTGGGGTCAAGCAACGAAAAAATGGTAAGTCATCCCGAATTGAAGTCCAATTTTTGAACCACACCATGCAATTTTGTGAAAAATTAAAGTGTTCAAACTTTACAAAATACGACCATGTCTTAACTCAAATCCCCCGATTCGTGGAAACATGCAAGTATCCTATAGTGATCGCATACCCACAATTTCTGTTTGAATGCCAAAATTCTTTTGATGAGTCACCCAACTTGACTTTAGTAGAATCTATGGTCCATTGATTTTTGCCCCCAAAACCACTGGTGTTTTGATCAGGAAACCCATCTATCCATCGGCACTTGGCCCATCACAATCCAACTTTTCTACTAGTAGTGTTTGTTCAAAAAAAAGGGGTCCTTGTTTAGATTGGGAAGCCCTGCTTATGACAACATGTTTTTCCTATGAAGCGTCATATGCAAGTCATGTTATCCCTTCTTTTTTTGATTCGGAAACCCATGTCTATTCATGTGATTTACCTCTATACATTATATATGTAAAGCATCTTGTAGCCCATCTTCATGACCCCCTTTTTATCTTTTTTTATATCCAAACGACATCCTGCATTTTCCAACAAGGAACTTGCAACGCCATGGCCGCACCTGGAGGGCAAATGGCAAAGATCTAACTGTGGCCACGCACAAAGCCTTGAAGGTGCACGAACGTTGAAGAGTTTCGGTCAAGTTTCCCCACGGTGCAGGCCAGGGATTACAATAAGTATGGCAATGGTATAGTTGGGGAAATGAATGGGCTTCGTCTCATGGGTACATTGGGTCAAAAATTCTTGGTTGGGGTTAGTCTCATGGGTATATGGCAACAACCGCCATGAGTTGGGATATAATCCCCATGACTATGGTTGTCCGCCCCCAAGTAGTGCTCCAAGTACTCTCTGAGAAGGTGGAAAAAGACCCCGAAAGCACAACCCCAGAGAGACAGTATCAGAGGGTGTAGCTGGAGCTGTAGGGTTTGTTATCCACCGATTGGTCAACAAAAAAACATCAATCAAACCTACTATGAGTCATTTAATCGTCGGCCAAATAACCACAAGGTCCATTTTTTGGGGTTATACGCCGCTTACTAACCATGAATATCTGAATATCCTCTGGTAAACTAACATAGCTATGGAAAATCACCATTTTTTTTATTGGGAAAATCACCTATAAATTGCCATTTTCAATAGCTATGTTAGTTTACTGGAGGGTATCCCATGGAAATCACCATAAATCCCATGCTTTTGCGCCGTTGAAGCTCTCCCAACGGCACAAAAACTGCCAGGACTTGCACAGCGCCGCCCTGGCAGCGGGCCTTGGGACGGAGAATGTCATGCTGAAGCAGGTGGGAGTAGTTTCAATTCAATGGCGATGTTTGCGAAGCAAGACATTAAGCTGTTATAATATGTTATAATGGTGATATAGTGGATATAATCACTGAGTAGTTGATATAGTTGATATATAGTTGATGTAGCTGATGTAGTTGATATAGTTGATGGCAATATAGTGGGTATGATAAGACAAAATTGCGAGTCTAAGAATGGTGATGGTTATTCGTGGGTTTTAGCCAACATTATAGTGAACCAACATGAACCAACAATGGGGATGTAGTAGGGATATAAATATCGATTATGATGTAAGGGGATATATATAGTGGGTTTATCGTCCATAACTAAAGTGTTCGTGGGTGTGTAACCAGCAACAATGGCGATGTAACGGGGATATAAACCATCAATGGAGATATAGTGGGGATATGTGGGGATATTCCGTTGTAAGGTAGGCAATCTAACAAACAACATGGTTATGACCAAAACGTGTGCAATGGGAGACAATGATGAGGTAAAATGACATTAATGCATATGTTAAAACCCGCCAAAAATCAAATGTAGCAATGGGACATCCTTGAACTAAACGGATGTTAATAGCTGGGAAATCAGCGAATTAAATGGTTATTGTTTTCCAGGGAGCCATGTTTGATTACCAGATCTGATCAACCACACTTTAACCGCACAACGTTTGTACTAGGTATATCTAGGTATAATAGGGATGCAAAGGTAGTAATTGGGATTAATGGCCATGTGATAGGAGTATCTATATATATATATATAATGGGATTAGCGGGGATACCATTGGGCGTTCATGACCTTAATGATTCAAAACGTGTATATACTGTAATTGTATAGTTGGTAGGAATAAAAGCAACAATATGATGTATCTTAGGTTATGGGGAGCACTGTGCAAACAAGATGTATTTTAAACTTTGTTCATAAGTTATCATAGGATTACGAGGGGTTCGTTCGGAGGCCATAGGGTTACACTACGGGGTATAGTTAGATTGACGTAGATGACAATGTAACAGCATTGCTTATGGGGGTTATATTACCTAGTTATGTTGAGCCCATATTGTTGCTATTACTGTTTTGATGATTAGCGTCAAATTTCCTCCCCATTATTGGCCAGATATTTTCTCACAAAATCTCAAAAAAAGAAAAACATCACACGTAAGAACTTCGTAAAGCATCCACCCAATCCGCATTCATCCCAAAACTATCCCATGAAAGCATCATGTTACATTTCCCAAATCAACAGTTTGACCCTGCCATTGGTCGGGGCTTAGAAGATTACTTTCCAGCAAAAATGGTTTCTTTATGTCTTATGTTTCTTTTCAGGGTCCAACTCTTAAATGCAGGTTCAGAATGCACAGATGATCATTCACAATGATATCATCCCACAGCATCCCCTGAAACTCCTAGGTCCTGATGAAATTAATAATGATCATGAACATATTATATAATATTGCAAACATACAGTTTAAACATTGGAGAATACTTTTATTATATAGCTATCCCAGACCTATCCCACCCTTAGCGATTGCACGTCCTCAACAGCACAGGGCTTCTCGTGGGGCGGTGCTCAAGTCACACGCTTGCGACCCTCAGAGGTTCTGGGGACGTGGTCAAACGTGGCTGGCTGGAAAATCCCCGAACCAGCCATGGATATGGAGGTTTTGTTGGGAAAGTCGACCATAAATGGAAGTTTCAACGGGAAAATCAGCTATAAATGGAGTTGTAGTTCGCTGGGGGGAAATCAGCGTACTAGATGGGTGTTTTTTTTTTAGCCAGCCACGTTTGATGACACTGGGGGGTATCCTTTGGTGATTTGACATAGCTATGCAAAATGGATACATATTTCTTCTTATGTCTATAGATTAGTTGCAATGATTTACCTATTTTGAGGGATAGGCCTTTATCATCCTACATCAATTTATATTTTTTGTGAACTTGTCAAATGACACGGACAGTTTTTTTTTTACAAAAATAATATGTGAGAGTTTTGATTTGTTTGCGCAGAGATCGACACCAGGAAACTGCATGTTTTTTTTCTAAGATGAGGTTTCGGATTGATTACTGTACCTTCCGGTAATCAAACATTGCAATGACATATTCACCATTTACAGATTATTTTCCCAGCTATGAACTTCCATGTGTAGGGACATTTCCACGTTTGACGACCGGATGGTTCTATCAATCCAAGTTTGAATCTGAGAACATACCACCTTGGTGACTCTGGGTTCCCAAACCAGCAACAAAAAACATATATGAACCATGTCAATTTTCACCACTTGGAAGACCAGAACTTAACTTGTCACATGTTATAATATACATATATATATATATATATAAATTATATATATATATGTATATATATATATATGTATATATGTGCATAGAAACATCCATCTCAACATCCCAAATTCCCAGCCCTTCCTTCCCCATGTTTTCCATCCCCCCAACCCCCCCAGCCCCACAAAACACGTTGCCAGGTGCTGCAGTACCTGACCACCGCGGTCCTGCCAAAACTCCCGGCGCAGGCGATGGAACTCACCGTACTTCTGCAGGCGAAAGTGGACCTGGTGGCGGAACTGCGATGGATGGCCACCTGGCGGAACCCTTTGGTCTTGGCTGGAAAATCCCCGCGCGAAATGGAGGCATATGCCCAAAAACGATGGTTATTGTATGTTATCGCATCCCATAACTTATAAAATAGTTTTCAAGCAACACTTGTTAAAATAACATCAAAATACCATTTTAGTTCTATACGGTATATTATTTCTATAAATAAATATATATATATATATATACATATATAGCAGATTGATTAAATCTTAAGTGACTCATCTCTGACTCATCTCCCACCTCCAAATCGTAGGTCCTGAACGGCGAGTTGCGCGGCCGCGGCTGGGTGACGTTGCCCGTGCCGCGCCGAGGGCGCAAGGCCAACTCGGGGTGCTATAAGCTGCTGGGACCCTGGAACGCTGGGCTTATGGGTGGTGAATGGCGTTTTTTTCCACATGAAACATGGTGAAAATCTGAAATGCTTCGAATTAGAGAGTACTTAGTATACGTTTTGCCTTTGGCTCAGCTGAACTCCTGAAGATGGTGAAGGAGAGAGAGAGAGAGAGAGAGATAGATAGATACTGTAGATAGATAGATAGATAGATAGATAGATAGATAGCTAATCCGGTGAAATTCTTAAGTCTCAAGCTAGAGTCAGAGATATTTGGAAGTTCTATGGGGAGGATGTCAAACCAGTCTTGAAGTATTGTGGAAAAAGAGTTGTGAATTGAATTGAGCCGCTCAAAATTTATTTCTGGCGGAAAAATGTGATCATGGAGTGGGAAGAAAGGGGGGGAACCATTCAGACATGTGGGAAAACAATGGGTTAAGCGGGTAAAGCATTCAAAATGGTGGTTTAAACAATCAACAATTTGGGTTTTCGCCTCCAATATGGCGGTCTAGGGCCTAGGGGGTTACTCGCCAATAGTCAATAGATGAGGGTCCTATCGTTGAAATTTCCGGCACTGTAGTGGCTGTACTGAAGCTGAGACGTGGACAACCCAGGATTTTGGTGGGAATACTGCAGTGGAATCTGGGTAGGTCCTAAGATCCAACCATGAGGCTCTTGATTTTCCTTGCTGAAACTGCCTGTCTTGTGAGTCTTGTTGGACTTTGCTGATGTTTGGGGTTGTTTTTACCAGTGACACGCCTGCATTCCAACATTGGCATAGGTACAGTGCAGTGTCATCAGGCACCCTGATGTATGCTCTTTCCGCTATCATCCATTTTAATAGCGTTTTCCACTATAAACCATCGATTTGGGGGTACCCCCCATTTATGGAAACCCCGATATAGGTGGCAAACCCAATAACAAACCATCCCCAAATTAATCATAATTAATCATAATTAAATGAGTGGGATTCCAACCATTCCCTCAAATTGTAGATGTTTATTGTTGGTTTCCCACATTACACAGTATCCCCATTTCCTAGTGGTCACCCAGTGGCGCCCCGTTATTCCGCCCTTCGCACTCAGGAACGAGTTGGCCTGTCGCCGCTGGGCTTTGGGGATGGCTGCAACACCCAGAGCTGAAGGAAAATCCCATCATTATCCTAATATCACTGGATTGGTTAAAGGGAAATTCATGGAAATTCTACAGGAAACCATTGTTTTCCCCATCAAATATAGAGGTTTCCTGTAAATTTTCCCTTAAACCAATCCAATGATACTGTGGATGTAAGAAATCCTGCACCAGTTGGAGTCACTATTGGGATTTCTATGAAACACTGTAAATCATTGGATTATAACGGGATAAACCATCAACTGGTACAGGATTTTGTATATAGTCCCATAAGATCCCAGAAAGAGTGATAGCTGAATCCATTGAACCCATGTGATGATGTGCTAAACTCAACAATGAACCATCCTCAATAGATGTTTGTGACCTTGGGCATGCCCGTAAAGATGGGATGATGTTTATTGTGACCCCAAATGATTGGCTAAGGGGATGGTTTCTTCTTGAGTTTACCGCATTATATAAATAATTACAGTTTATTTTAATATTTGAATAGACCACCCCACTTGACTTGAAATGAATTTTATCACTGGGTTTGTCACATAGTTTCTTGCTATTTTTATGTGTGCGATGGTGTTCGGCTGTTAGCAATTCCATTTGGTGATGGGCACAGTTGGTTGCACAGCAATCATGAAGAGTTCTCACCAGATTTTGTGCAATGCCACAAGGGCCCCGGGGGGGGGGTGCGCAGATGACCATCCAAAAAATATTACAGAAAAAGGACCTAGATCCAACAGTATACGTGCAACATCGTGCAACCAAGCTAGCATGAAGACAATTCAAGTAGATTGAGATAGACATAGACGCAAGAAGGTACACAGCAGGAATTCCACTGACACGACGGTCATGTACTCAATGGATTGGTTTAAGGGAAAATCTACAGGAAACCATGGTTTTTACCATCAAATATAGGGTTTTCCTGTAAATTGTCCCTTAAACCAATCCAATGATGTACTCTATTTTTTCTCCAAGGAGAGGCACTCGAGAAGCTCAACTTGGATCGGTTGAAGCTGGAAGAATCCATTCGTCCAAAGGCGCGGTGAAGAGGGATGGAATCTGAAGATTTCCCCACTGGATGAGTCTTGCGTTTTTCTTGGCAAGAGTTTGGTTTATGAACATGTGACGAATTTAGAAGCTAGAGAATTCCTGGAAGTGTGGAGGCGAAAAGCAAGGACCAAATACTGGTTTGTTGTGTCAATTATTTGTCGATCTCCATGCTGAAATTGGAAGGAAGTAGCAGAGCAGGATGAAGTTGATGATTGTGATATTCCAATGATTTCGCACGTTGGGATTAGAAACCGCAAGCCAGGACATACTTCCCTTCCAGCACACAAACATGACACTAGAACAACTCCATCATTAAGATATTGGAAACTCCAACGCATAAGAAATGACACTAGACAATCCATGATTTTAGATGGTTGTTAACTCTTAGAGTGTGTTTTTCCATCTCCACCCGTTTCCCTATGTCTAAAGTTCCAGTTTTCCGCAGGTGGAAGCTGTGGTTCAGGAGGCGAAACGCGATGCCAAGGGCATCATGCCGCAGTATCTGAGGGTGGACTTCCTGGTCGACAAGCAAGGCGGGTGGTCTTTCAGGATTTACCCTCTGGATCCACCATGGGATACCCCGACTTAATCCCTATTTAATGGTGGTTTAACCGTTTAACCATCAACAAATGTGGATTTGATGAGATTTAATGAGATATACCAGAGGGTAGGTAAACAGTTTGACCCTGAAAGTCACCATTTTTTAGTGGTTTCACTTATCTTCCAACCCCGAATTCATGCAAGGGTCAATGTAAATTTACCAGATTGTATCTTGTTTTCTTTTTTTGGACTAAGCATCAAAACACGGGAATTGATCTGGGATTGAATATTGTGAATAGATATGTGATATATTTGCATGTATCTGCGATTTACATGGGATGATTTATATTTGTATGAGATTTACCATCGGATTAAGCATGAACCATAGGAATTGAATGGGATTTATCTGGGATTCAACCATCAAACATGGGAACTGAATGGTGGTTATTGAAACATGGGGTGTCGAAATCCTGGTAATTTTGCCGGAAAAATCAACTTCTTGTCGGTAAACAAACCCTAACTTCATATAAATCCCTATTCAAATCCCCATTAAGTCAAACCCTCTTAAATCCATACAGATTCCTGCAACCTGGCCACCCCACTAAAAATGTTGTTTTAGATCCCCCATTTACTACCACAAACCACACTTATTGGAGGTACAATCCACCTATTAATTGCCAGAAATTAAGATAATTGAGTTGGATTACAACTCCAATCACCACAGTTTTTTTAGTTATAATATATGATTTATATATAATCTTAGTTATAATATAAATGTATATATATATATATATACATTATGTTTATAATTTATAACCTAACATCATAAACCATAGTTCTATCTTGGGGCCCTGTCCAGTGGTCCAGGTCGGGCCTGGCTGGGCGAGCGCGAATCCTGGGGCGCTGATCTGGTGCGGAACCAGGAGAATCCGCAGGGACGCCACTGTGGCAGAAAAAAACGAGATCTGGGGATTTTTTGGCCCAGAAAAACTTACTCTCACTGGATTGGTTTAAGGGAAAATTTACAGGAAACCCTTATATTTGATGGGAAAATCCATGGTTTCCTGTAAATTTTCCCATTAACCAATCCAGTGATAATAATGATCCTATTCCTCCATTCCCTACTAAGCACAAGCAAGAAACTGGGGATTTCACCCACCAAATTGGGGATGAGTCAAAATTCAAGCCCTATGGGACCAGAGATTTTAGTGTTTAGTATTCACCATCCAATTTTAGGGCTATCTTATTTTGATCCATACCCAAATTGGGATTTTACCAAAAAAAATGGGGATTTGGCTTACCACATTCATTGAATTCACCAAGACAAATTGGATTAGAATGGGTGTAATGGATACATGCTGGACAACAGAAAACAAAGCGAAAATCGAAGATCTTGAAGACTCTTGAAGATCTTGATTTTCTGATTATATAGTTTGACACTATTGATTTGTAGTGAATGGGGTGATGATATCTCTCTTGTTGAAATGCTTGTAATCGCAGAGGCACTTTGGCCTGAAAAGGAGCGGACAGATTCAACACGGTCTGCGCCACCTGGGTGACTGAAAATTTCGGGGAAACCCTCAATGAACCTGTGGATTATCATCCTGTTTCCTGTGAAATAGGATCTTTATGTGGGTGTCCCCTATTGACAAAACGAACCGGGTTCAGACAGGGTGACTGTCTGACAAAGGATGCCATGATTTTCTTCGCTGGTGAATCATGATTTTCTTCATCCAAATATCAAGTTTGGGGCTATCTTTCAGACACACCCAAGTAGTAACCCAAGCATCATGCGGTTGTTTGCATATCTTATTATACCATATTATACCCGTATTCCCATCGTGTGTCTCCATAATTTGCGGAACACAAACAATTAGTATCCATATTTTGACGGTTTATAATATATATCCCTATCTATATAAATATATATATATATCACGTGCCCATAACTCGGTCAAGTATAACTTAATAACTTGGTTAACTATCAAGTACCCATAATTGCAAGTCCCAAATGGTGGATTTCATTGGTACTTGGAGGGTCTAGCTTGGTTTACAATGGTGTTTATTATAAACCAACTTCTATCAATGGATTGGTTAATGGGAAAATCTACAGGAAACCATGGTTTTTACCATCAAATATAGGGGTTTTCCTGTAAATTTTCCCTTAAACCAATCCAATGATTCTAACTACGGGGCTTCACCGGACGTCGGACCTGACGAAGTTTCCCACTCACGTGCCAGCCAAGGTACCAACCCCAGCCGTGCGGAGCTGGCACGTGCCATGCTGCATGCAGCGCGGAGCCGTAGCTCTTGACGTGCGTGTCGGTCGTTTTTTTTTGCCGGTAAAAGCAGTGGGATTTGACCATAGATTGGATATTATATATGCCTGGTTGAAGTATATTTATAATTATGTGTATATATATATATATGATTGTTTCACTGATTTAATCAGAATAGTCCAGCTAGTTATACCTAGATTTGGTCATTTGGGGTATATATATATATATATAGGGACATGTGGGTAGATATTGCTTACATCGTGCATTGAATGGTAGATTTGCGACTAAAGACACGTGTAGGCAGGTAAGACAGAGATGTCACCTTCAAAACGACAAGGAGCAGCCTGAAACCCAAGAACAAACAGCGCACAGATGGGCCAGCATCTCCAGTATGGTCCAGCTTTGTGTCAAAACCAAGTAGATGGAAACTCTTGTGCCTGTTGTCTCCAGTTTGTTCCCAGCTTTCAAACGTATCTTCGCTGAAGATCTTTGCACTTCATTTGTATTGTTTCCCATTGGCCAAAGGTGGCATATAAAAAAGACAAGTCCAGGCAGTCTAGGTCCAGTCAATGATTGAATCACTACCGGCTGCACATACCACCCTCCGCGTCAGCAGCCCGCTGCACGAATCCCTCTGTCGACGGGTCTCAACCTTGAACCGTCGAATTTTAATCTGAGCTTTTGCACCTTTGAGATGTGAGCTGGGAAACAAGAAAAAATTGGAGAGAATTAGGTTTGCTTCTTGTTTCTTGTTGCCATACATGGATACAATTGGAGAAACATAAGTCTCAGCGAAACCTTTGCTGCAGGATATCTTCTAGAAGAGGATGGAGGGTCTTTAAGGTCAGCCATGAAGTTGCCGAATTTGAAACACACATGATCATTCTCCCAGCCAGGAAGTGTAACCTGAGACACGAACTTATACCTCATGGTGACGAACGAATTGCATAAATAACTATTCACCAAATAAACAGGACGTTGTTGGTTCCATCAGGTCCATCAAGTTAACTCTCCACTGGTGTCTCTTTAAAGTGTTGTCATTGTTGTTATGCTTTGATGCTTTCCTTTGCAAGGTCATGTCCCCTTGTCGGTTGAATCCGGGCATCCAGACCTTCTCCGTATATTTCAGATGTGCCACCTGGTTTTGCTCGCAATCTCAAGGGCGCAGAGGAGGTGTTTTTTGCTGAATGGTTGCGTTTGAAGCGTGGCGATGGCTGTTTGATGCCCCGACATCCTGATGAACGACCTCAACATAACTTGATACTTGGAAAATTCCAGTGCCGAATGTCTGAGGAGGTTTCAAATTTACCCTCAAGCAATTTAGATCAGTTTATAGTTTATAGAACATAAAGAAGCCATTGTCCGTGGTTTTATGTGTCTATGTTAAATTACCGGATTACCGGAGTTCTGATCAGCTTGCCAGACACTGTGGATAGTACTGATGTCCGCCTGTCAACCATTCCACTGGGCTGTGCCAATTTGTGTGCAGCCTGGTTTCTGCAGTATGCGCTGCCAATGTGAATTGTAGAAGTGAAAGAGTATGAAGCAGCACAACTGTTCGATATTGTTTGATACATGTTACGGAAAGTTATCACTTTTTAAGGGGATTCAAAGGGTAAATCATTTCATTGATATTAATCCTTCCCCCAAAAAAACGGATAGAAACGTGTTTCCAGGATGGTATATATGATAATTTACATCACATGTTCCATCGATTTTTTTTTGGGACCATCTAGCCTCTGGGAACCAGCTCGCTTGCTGCATCCGCCAGCCTGGTGGCAACAGATCTGGGTGGTGCTTTCAAGTATGGCTTTGTCATGCTTTGTATACCCTCCAAATGACAATTCTATTGGGAATAATGAGGATAATCTATAGTGGAATTGTGGGTACTGGTATGCCCTGTTTTCAAACAAAGCCATGGTTCCTTTTTTTCAACTATACTATACCATACATATACTAAAGTACTAAAGGGATGATTGTTAAAAATTACAAAAATTTTGCGGGGATGGGTTAAATCCACCAACTAGATATGTTGATGTCTATCTGTTTGTTGGGCGAGATGATCATGTATGATGATACCCAATCCGAAAGGACTAGCTGATCTGATACATCGCACTGCAACCTGAGTTTGTTGCTGCTTGATGCTGTATTTCCATCCCTTGACCGGAGGAATTGGCGCCACATGTGCGTCAGATGCCAATGATCGACTTGAGAAGCATGGATTGAGAAAAACATTGGGGCTAAACCCGGATTGCTAGAATGCCTGAAATCTTGTTGCGAAAGATATACTCTCTGGTTATTTAACATAGCCATAGAAAATCCCCTATGGGTGGAGGTTTTGATGGGAAAATAACCAGAGGGTAGCCGGACCTGGCTGTATTTTGTTTGCCGGTTTCACATGGTTTGTGTTCTCCATCCTGGTGAAGCCCGAATGGTGAGGCCGACTCCTATTGTGAAACGACCATCTCTATGCAGTTCAAGGGAAAGAAGTGGAAACCTCAGTTCTTCAACAGCGTGGTGATGGTCTTGGATGGCTGTAGCCCTTTTTTTTCTTCCAACGTTTGCCAACTTTAGGGAGGGCACAACTTCTTGCTGTGTTGTGTTGAGAAAGTGCATGGCATACGAAATGTAACGAGGGTGTTTGCGTAATCGAATCTTAGTTTCATGGGCAAACAATTCAGGAAAGGCGCGCGGATGACTGTGTGAAATTGTGTGAACAATATATAGATCCATTTGGATCCATTTGGGCATCCGCATGAAGGGGACTGGTGCAAGGTGTGGGGTCAATTGTAGAATCCCCTGACGTGCTTTGCGGTTGGAGGCTACCTTCTTACAAAACCACTTGACACGAGTTGCATGCTTTGCGGTGTGTGCTTAAAGGGCCCTTTATGAAGCTGGACTAAAACCATGGACCATGTCGTGTTTGCTATCCAAATTTAGGGGATTCCTGCAGTTATTGTCTCAAACCAGCTGAAACCGATTTTGGAAAAGAGCTTGGTAGACTGGTGGAGTCTCAATGTTTATCTCATTGGGAATCCATTGATAGCATTCAAAACCACAACAGTCTCAGAACTGTACCCTTTAGTAAGTCAAGACAGCTCTGGGAAATCACTGTCTTTTACATTGTTTAACAGGTTAACAGGTAAACATCATCCATAGATCTGCCACATACTCCGCTACTTTAGATCACTGGAGGCTTCTTGGAATCTGTCAGAGCCAAGGCGCTGGCGCATCCAAGCCTTTCCAGAGATTCGGCATCACTTCAACGCCGGGGGACCGAAGATCCGAGTGGCGAGTCGTCGAGTCGTGTTGGAGCCGTTCCCATCGTTCCCTTTCTTGGGCTTGACACGCCAGATTGGCTTGGAGGTGAAAAGGTATAGCTGTGTTTAGTAGCAAGAAAGGAGTAGAACAGTATACTTTAATAACCAATGTTAACCAATCAATCATGGGACGAAATCTCTGATAGTCAGGGGTCTGAATACTGTTTGGCGATGTCATGATTTGCCGCCTGCAAATGCGATGATTTCCTAAACCGCCAACCATACACAACGTGTCATGCGTGGGATTGTAGGGTGAAAAATACTATCGTACACATATCACAGTAGCAATGAAGCTTGGACCGATGAGCAACCTCAGTGCTGTTAGGCTTGACGGTAAGTTTGGCTTGGGGGATGATTATCTGTATACGTACGAACGCCTGATTCGGGTGCATCTTGTTAGCATTGTGTGATGAATAGAGTTTTTGCGACGGACATGCTTGTGCATAGAATGAGTTTGTTGCTGCATGCTGCTTATTCCATATCGACAGTACGGCATCCATGTCTAGCAACCTCAAGGATCTCAAGGATGTCCTAAGATCACCGAGCACGGTTCCTATGATTCATTCCAGGAATCCTCCCAAAGAAATGGTTGGCCTGTCAAATTAAAGTACCATAAAAATTCCATGGTTCCCTTTGATAGAAGCTGACCCTGGAAGGCCACAGCCTTCGGGGACGAGCAGATCTATGGTGGGAGGCAGCACGTGCCATGGACGCCGGCCGGGGGTCCCGCGCCATGGCACCGTCAAAATATCTGGGGTAAATTTTCATGACCTCACTGCGACCGCATTGGAATGATGGTTTTCATTACCCTCTGGTAAGCTAACATAGCTATTGAAAATGGCCAGTTATAAGTGGATTTTCCCATTAAAAATTGTGATTTTCCATAGTTATGTTAGTTTACCAGAGGGTATATAGCTATAATTGGCTTATTTCAGTGAATTATTACGATTTACCCAGATGTATGATCAAGATAGTTATGGAATGATGGGTAGTAATGATGATATATCCAATCAATTCAGTATGATAGGGAATCCATGACTATGGTTATTGATTTTAGTATTGTATCCAATAATGCTTAGGAATGGTTGATGCAATAATGATTAATGATGATGAATAATGATTAGATGATGAATGATGATTAATGATGATGAATGATGATTAATGCTGATGAATGATGATGAATGATGATTGATGACGATTAATAATGATGATCAATGGTTAATAATGCAAGGGTGATTAATGTTCATATATGTTCATATATTTGATATTATCAGGCTATGCGATTTCAGTTTGTTTGGTTTTGAGGCATGGCTATGCAGAAACCTCTTTGAAATATTTAATAAATCATGTAGAAGTATGTGGAAATGAAAGTTCAACTGTGTAGATATGATGTGAGAACGATGCATCCTCACATTCATTTTGGTGTCCCTGCAATGAGTCCCGTGATTTTTTTTTTGTGACCAACAGCCCGAGCTTGAATTGACCTCTAGGAGCCACAGAAATAACTAGATACCTGTTGACCTGTTGGCCTTTTGGAAAGCCATCAATGGGAAAACATGCAGCGATAAGCTCAGCGGCTGCAATTGATAGAATGCAATAGTATGCAATGTAGTATGCAAATTGTATGCAAAAGGTTTCTTTGAGGCTCATGATAGCCACTTCCTATTTCTGCATCATTGAAACATTGGATTCCAATATGAACGGGAATACAAGGGGAACATATTATAGCCTTGACTAGAATCAGCAGTTAGATCATATATATTCCAAGGATTTAGTGGCCAAGAAAATGTCCAGGATCAATTTGGATAGAAAAACCATGAAAAACCCATCCTGCCGCTGAGGAAACCGAGTTCACAGTAGGTCCTGGCCAGTTGGGGTGTCCCAGACCTGGTTGGATTGTGGTCTACCCTCTGGTCAACTAACAGTTTGCTATTGAAAATGGCAATTTAGTTCGTTGATTTTCCCGTAAAAAAAAAAAGGTGATTTCCCATAGTTGTGCTAGTTTACCGGAGGGTAATCCATTTCCAGAGAGAATCAAGAATCAAGCAGTGAAACAATAAGATGATTTTTTTTTGCTGGTCGGTCAGTGTTTCCATAAGGAACATCCCAACTAATCCTGGTGCTTGCGTCAGTGGATTACGGGTAAATTGAGGAGCATGAATGAACATGAGTTGTTGTTATTTGTGTATCTCTACTTACTTCTGTCTGCAAACTTGGACCATTCATTGCATTGTTTTTTGGGATAATTTATTGGACACGCCTATATTTCATGGTCAAAATCATGCTTTCCGGTAGATCTTCCCAACCAATCCAATCCATTGAATCCTACTTTCTTCTGGCTCCAGGTGCTTCGTGTTTCCCACGGGCTACCTTCATGTGCCTGGGCTCACACTGCGTCAACGCTGGTCGAAGCCGAAACATGTCAGAACTGTGGCAGGAAACGTTCGTTGATCCGGACAGCAACGACCAGCAGTGCTACACCGCTTCAACGTATCAGTCGGGGGGCCAAGTGGAATTAGGGGGGTTCAACATTACCCGACATGGTTCTTATAGTTATATACATGATATGTATATATAATATATGCATCAAAAGAAGAAATGATGGCTGTCCCCTGACAAGATGATGCTCATGTTTTTTTTTGCAATAAGAGGAACTTGTTTGGTTGCCATGGGGTATAGGATTGGATTGTGGAAGACGTGGGTTGGATCTTGCCACAAGACAAGCAAGCACCAATTTTGGGACAATGATGTCACTCTACTTGGATCAACCTCTGTTTATTGCTTGGTATTTGCAGGGGTTCTATTCTTTTTGGTAAGGCTAGGGTAAGAAACTGAAAGGCGAGCCAGCTAAAACTTGACCTAGCGATAAGGTATCTAAATGTATCTAAGGTATCTCAGGCTTTGAGCCAGCGAAACCTGCAGGCTGCCAGTCCTTGAGGTTTAACCATCCGCGACAAGTCAACCTCTACAGGGCGTTCATGAGCTACTGGGTTGCAAGGTAAATGGCACCTGAGTTGCAAGGTAGATTCGGAGCTTCAAAGCTGAGCAAAATGCTGGATTTAGAGCCTGGTTCTTGTTTTTTTTTGCCAAGGCTATGTATGCCAGCCAGTCATGGATGATTTTGGACTCTTCATCATGTTCAATCTTTGAAGACTCGTAAGGAAATGAGCACAGGGATGTTGAACACCGATTGGCAAAAGCACGAGGGCCTAAGATGGTAGTCCAGCCGGCAGCCTGAGGTCGTTTCTCTATGTCGCACTACGGCTTAGGTGCCGCCATTTTGCCAAGTCGAATGACAGCAAGCTGGCAAATCATGAGCCATTCACAGGACATTTTTCAGTTCCTGCCCCTGACCAAGCAAATGCTCCCAGTGCAAAGTGTTTCACATAGTATACTATAATTCTAGAATTGGATGATGTGAACGTTTATAATTAGGGACCCATCTTTGGGTTCCAAACCACGATTTCTTGTTCAGACGTTCGCACCATGTTGTTTGGTGAAGATCTTCGAACCATGTTTACAACTTACAACCTTACATTCTGAGGATTAAAACCATGGCATAACCTTTCAATGTTTCCCTAAGAAAACCATGCAATGGTGACATGACTCTTCAGAAGATGTGGGACATCCCAGTTTGTAATCCCTTCCCCGAAAACACCGAAAACCATCGTGGGAAGTCGGGGATGAAAACACATCTTCGGGATCATGCGCCATGGTGTTGAATAGGATCGAGAAGGGGATTGTGTCTCCAGATCCCATTAGATCATATTATACAAATCCATATAAATCCCCATTTTGGTTGGTTAAATCCCATGAAATCCCACTACCGTTGAATTTCAAATTAACCCTTTAATCCCACCAAAAAAAAGGCCAGATTTCAGCGTCGACCGTGCGCAGGCGAGCCCTGTTTGGAAAAGATCGAGTCTTACGCCACGTTGCTCCAAGAGTCACGGAGGCGGAGATCATAGCGCGATCTGTGGAGATTTGGGGCTGTCCCGGTAGAGGTTTTCGTCCATTCGAGTGACGGGTAACCAGTGATTTTAATAGATGTTTCATGGGAATTTTACCATCAAAAATAGGGATTAATTGTGATAAATTCATATCTAATGGAATATATTATATCATGGGAAGATCAATGGGATATACTGTGGTCATCAAACATGGCAAGCTGGGACATCCCGAACTCAATTTGAAGGTTTATCGCTGGGAAAGTCATCGAACAAAATGGTGGATTTTCCATTGCCACCTTTGATTTCCGAAAGGGTACTCTTGTCAAAACAATGGGTGGATCTACCAACACAAAAAAAAGAGATTTGACTAAAAAACTCAGCAAACATTGGGATAGAAACTGCGGCCTCGATCTGAGATGATTCAATGATAATTATTCAATGGACATCCGGTACTTAAAGCGCCAAGCCAGAAAGATCCCTCGCTAGCCATAGCGACCATCCTGAATGGGCCTTGAGATGCAACGAAAGTTGCGGTGGTGCTGACTGAAGACGAACGATGAAAAAAGACCATGTTGAACGCCATGTCGGAGGATAAATGTTTGCTTGCAGTTTATGATATTTTATGTGTATTCATAATTAACTACTAGTCTCATGTTCTTGATCATCACCGAGGTTCAGTACCTGCCATTGTTTCCCCATGGCCATGTGCCACTGTTCAAAATCCCAAGACCTCTGGGGGGCCGTTGGTGTTTTTGGCAACGCAGCAGCAGGTCTTGAGTTTTGACCCACACCCATTGCATGGCTATTCTATGTGCATTATGCCTTAGTGATCAAGAAGCCAGCCCCCCTTGTTTTAGATTCCATGTATTTCCATGGTACCACTTGGAGGATCCACCAATCTTTCACACTTGCGCTTCATCTCATGGCAGGTTTTTAGTAGCTCCTGACAAGGAGAAGATGAACGCAGAGGTGCGACGCTGCTGACAGGATCCATCCCTGCTCTGCCCTGCCGTGCGGCGCGTAGGCCGAGCGCGTGATGAAGTTCATCGACTCCAATGGAGATGCGCGGAGGGGTTGAATCATCCAATGGATCAAAGTGTTGGAAAATCATTGGGATATGTGGGGAATCTAATGGAATCTACTGGGATTCTGGTTGGTATGGGCCTTTCAAGCATATCCCAAGTAAATATTGGGTTGAACTATATATATGTTGAATTGCTGTTTAACCAACAAAGATGGGGATTGAACTGGCAAAACTGGTGCTAGAGAGCATGAGTGGAATATCATCAGAAAATCAGAAATAATGTTTAATGTTGATCCTTGGTAAAGCGGGATACATTTGATCACGACCTCAATCACAACTTCACTGGAATCATCGTTAACTAATAAGGGGAATATGAATTATCCTCAAGTGGCCAATCTTTTCATGTTGATGAATTTTTTATCATGATTCTTCGACATAGATACGAAAACCCACTATTTGGAGATGATTTTCCAAGCGGGAAACGAATGGTTTTGTGATGATTTTGGATGTTGATAGGTTTTTGGCAGGTTTTGCCTCGCGGAACGTTGTCAACTATGTAAAGTCTAATAGCAATTGAATTCTTTTGCGCTTTAGCTGACATCACGACCCTTCAATCTGAGTTTTCAATGTTTTTGGGCACCTACCTGAAGACTTCCAACCAGGGCGTGTAGGTGTAGGAAACAAAAGTAGTTGGATTGGTTTCGTTTACCATCAGATATAGAGGTTTCCTGTAGATTTTCCGTTGAACCAATCCAATGAAAGATGCTTTGGTTGCAGCCAAGAGCTATGGTCAACATATAGTAAGAAAGAAACATCCTAAGTTTCATAGATACAGGGTATCTGAATGTCTCCCTGATCCCATACCTATGGAATCCCAATGAGCTGATGTAAGGATCCAAAATCTTTTGGGTTGAAGGGATATTTTGTAGGAGACTCCCACATTTGCAGGGTCAAACTTTGGTTTCAAAATATGTTTTCATGTTTCAATCATATGTTTTTCCTGAAGCCCAACCAGTGGATGAACTAATGTCATGATGATCGTTATATTAACATTACTACACTATTACACTATATCATTACTACACATGACTACACTATATCCCATTCATCCACTATGTTCATATGTTAACTAAACCATGTCTGCCATCACGAAAAGTCTCGCCTTTTTTGAACGGAGGGCCACTTCACCAACGAGGAGTTGCCAGGGACTCGGACTGGGGGATCTATCAATCGTTTGATACAGAAAGAGAGAAATATAAGTATAGGCCAGGATACGAATGGATAGGATACATATGATATAGGAAAGGATAGTTTAGGATTGGATAGGTTCGTGTGGCATATAGTATAGCATAGTATAGTATCTAAATCACATGATTCAAGTGATGTGCAAACACCCGCTTTCGCGTTCAGGAAAGTTCCCATCGTGGCCCACTAGCCAAGGTACAACGCCTTTGCCAAGAAGAACGCCAAGACCCGCAAGGAGAGCCGAAATGGGGAGCGAAGGGCGAATGTCTGCAGTTGGAAGGTGAAAACCCATCAGGAACATCCATCATTCAGGAATCATTTGAATGCCCAAAAACCCAATACCTGAAATAAAACTAAAAGAGGAAACTACAAGGCGGTGCACCTGTTTGGAATCACTAAATTGGTAAACATCGTTCCAATAACGAATGAGTTTGTGGATGATATATTGAACATTCCATGTCCAAATCATCATTTAGGCTCGCAGCTTCCAGTAATTTCTAAGCCAGGAGATTCTTGGACGGGGAGATTTCAGGTGCGGGACACCGCAGGTCCAAGATGTCTGTTTGGGAGGAATTTGTGGCTGTACCTTTTTGGTGCTGCGAGGAAAAAAGGGGTTGGCCTTCAAAGTCTTAGCACGATCCATCAATCTGATTGCTGTTGATATACATTTGAGATCATAAGTTTGGACAACTACATGCCAGAATGGGACACCAACGTTCCCGAACCCAAAAACAAGTTTGCCGGTTGTCCATGTTTGTTTTTTTCCCACTTTTGCTTTCCCATTCACAGAATTGAATGGTTCGGAAGTTAAGTACGGACCCCAGCCCCTTTGCATTCATTTATGCCATAAATGCTGGTGAAGTCACTCGCAACAAAACCAATCCATTGATTCATACTGTGGATGGTTGTGAAATCTTGCGCCAGTTGGTAGCTGGTAAACATCCCGTTATCATATGTTATCATCCCATTACAGTCCCAGTGTTGCATAATTACCGTTGCCAACTGGTGCAGGATTTCGCAACCAGCCACCATAGCTTCCCACTGGAGGTACAACTGGATCAAATTGCTGTCGCCTGAGCAAAAAGACGCGCTGACAGAAGAAGCCATGGCCGTCTGGGTCGAGGCGCCCGCGGACGTGTCAGGTCTGGACGGCGGGTGCAGCAAATGGAGCTGGTTTGGAAGGGATCTCCATTTGGAGAGTGATTTCCCACCATGCCTTGATGATTTACTGTTCTATATTGGTGGTACCATGTGTTGTTTGAAAATCCCTATTTTTTGGGGATGAGAATCCCATAGAATCCCATGTGTCAGATGCTGATTAGGATGCCCTTCAGTACCATGACGTGGACCGAGACAAGAAAGTCTCACTGGAGGAACTTGCGCCAGGAGACTCAGCAGGATGGACAAATGCTGGAAACTGAAGAAGCAAATCCACCATCTACCCATTTGCACATGATTTCACATGATAGTAGATGCTGGAAGTTAGTTTTCTCCGAAGATGCACCGAACATTGGGATCTGACATGTGTAAACTAGGAGTTCTAAGCTTGGTAGCCGCATTCTGGCCTTTGCCATATGGCACTCCCTTTGGAGATTTTGCCCAAGGATGGTTGAGAATGGCAGGTGTGAGTTGGGATTTGTCCATAAGTATAGAAACAATGCGAAACAATAGATGTTCATGTTGCAGGGACAACGTTGTGCTTTGAATGATGATTCAGCAATGATTCAGCGCTATACAGGTGGGTGAGTGTCTACAATTCGCATGATCACTGGCTATGCTATAAATCAACACATATGTATGTAATACGCATGTATAGCATATGAATCGCACCCATCATAATTATCATGAAATTGCAATACTCACTGTTATCATTACAATGCTGCACATTAAAGTTGAAATCACTACAGTTTATCAGATAGGAATCATTAGATATGTATTCTGTAATCTTGACAATCACTTCAATCATTAAAATCATTGTAAGACATTTTACCGAAAGCCGCAAGTAATCCCAGGCCGTTCCGAAACCTCTCACAACCTGTCCTCGACACGTTTGTCACAGACCTTGGCCTATAGGTACAACTTTCTGCACTGGAACGTCATCCAGTCTCGCTCGGAGAGGCCCTCCGGTCGTCGTTGTGAACCTGTACCGGGGTTGGCCACCGGGGGATGACCGGAACCTGATGGAACCTGTAAACGGTTAAAATGGGGAAAGCCCACCATTTTTGTAGATCATTTTCCTTGGGAAACCATGGGTTGTTTGATAGAAATTGGAGGATTGTATAATTATGCTGGTTGGGGGAGTAACCTGCAAATTGGGACTGGGAATATCATATGGGAGTATAAAGGCAACGGGGTGTAGGGGGGAAGTAGGGGATTTGCAGATATTTGGCATCATACAATGATTCAATGGGGATGTTTAGTATGTTTAGTATTAGGGGGATGGCATTGACTATGCTAGTGAGGGATTTACCACCAAAGTTCATGAATAATATATTACTAACCATCCATAGTTGTTGGGATTACACCCCGGTGTCATCAAGAATGGCAAGCTAAGCTGGGAAATCCCTGAGCTACAGTAAATAGGCATTTAGCATGGAACTAAATGGATCTAATTTTAAATGGGATATTCTCCGGCAAGCCATGATTGATCACCAGAGGACACCCCATTCAGGTCTTGTTTGAACATATGTCGCCCCAAAATTTGATGGTTAATATGTCCCCATTGAAATTGCCATGTTCAGGCATCCACCCTTTTGTCACAAGCCGATATCCACCATTTCTAAATGATTTTCCCATTGAAACTTCCCTTATAGGGGTTTTTGCCATTGCCATGTTTGATTACCAGAGGGTACCTGTTCTTCTGAGGTGTTTCCCGCGCAATTTGTTCAATATCCCTGGCAGGTTGCGGGGCATACGCACTCGAGATGCCAACGGGTGGGTCCAGGAAGCGCTGAAGATAGAGAAGGTGCTGCCTGGCTGAGGGCCAAGAGGTGTGTCTGAAAGTGGGGATGCTCTCCAGTAAACTAACATGGCCATGAAAAAACCACCTTCTTTTCTGTGTAGGTCGTCCACAAATTATCCATGTTCCATAGCTATTCTAAATTATCAGTGAGTACGGGATACCTTTAAATTGCAAAGTTCATGAGCAACCAACATGATGATAGATCAATTAATGTATTTGGAGGTAGGGGGTAGCGGGTACCTTTCAAACAAACCATTACTAACCTATATCATCCTATATCAGGTTTCCTGCTCAGCACCCCTTTTGAGAAGATAATTCCAGCTGATTGAAAGTTTCCAGATGCGTTGAAGGCACCAACCAGCAATGGTTGACCACGGGCGCGTGCGGTCTTTTGTCTTTCTGATTCTGGACCAACCAAGTGGCAGGGGTAGCCAACGAAACCATCAAAAGGACAATGACAAGCAGTTGCGTGAAGTTCCGGAAGAAAAAACGGACAGTATGATTTTAGGGATATTTCAAGCTCAAGACATTTTTCATGTGATAAAGTCAGGTGCCAGAACCTGTGTCAGCGATCCCCCACATTTGCTAGGCTTCCCAGTTGCCATAAACCATCCCATCGACCAACCACTTGGGGGGCTACTATAAATCATCCTATTTCTAGGGGCATACCCTATAATCAGATTACAAGCCAAAAGTTGGGATTGTTTATGGCATTGGGGGTTCATCACATTAGTTAACACATCTGGAGATGAAGGCAACATGAATCCAGCCAGGAGAATCCCTCCTACCCGTGTCCTGACAAGGCCATAAACAAAATTCTATCAACTGAGATCCGTGAATCACCCTGAACTTCAGAAATATTGAACAAATGATTGATGACGTCCATCCGTTACAAACCTTGGTTCCACAGCTTTTGGTTGGCGAATCACAGCAACTAGGCCAGATCTGAGGACCTTTTGTTTGGCACAACCCTTCGCACCATGCCACAGGAATACTTGGAACGATTCTTCTGCGAAAATCCTCAGGCCGTGAGATCCGGGAAGATGCGAGCCGCAGATTGGTGATGTCCATCATGTTACCATCTGGTAAATTAACATAGACCCTGGCAGATAGGAATTGGAAGATTAGTTTCCTCTAAAAAAAGCTATTCTCAGGGTCTATGTTAATATACCAGAGGGTATGTTTTTTTTTAAAGTAAACACCTTCCTTACTTGGAATGATGATGCACACAACGTTGACTCAGGTCCTTAGGGGTTATTAGTATTAGGATGTGGTGCTCAACAACGATGCTGTAGTTGTTCACTTCTTGTTGGAGAGAAATCACAATGGGTTGCGGCAGTATCATGGGTCCCTGTGAGCCACATATGATGTGAGATAGAGGCGTATACCTGGGAAAATTATCTACAAACATATGTGGTGGATTCTTCTGTCCCATGTTTGACTACCAGAGGGTATATATATCCCCAGATTTTTGATGGTTGAAACCCGTAATTATAGACGATTGTTGAATCACCATTCAATACCCTACCATAACCATCAGCCATTATATTTCCCATGACTTTAAATATTTGGATGATGATTCCACCACTGTTCATTACCCTCTGGTAAACTAACATAACTATGGAAAAACACATTTTTAATGGGAAAATCAACTATTTCAATGGCCATTTTCAATAGCAAACTGTTAGTTTACCAGAGGGTACTATCCCATTCAATCCCATTAAATCCCCATTTGTTGATGGTTGAATCCCATTAAAATCCCATATGTTTGATTGAAACAGATTTTGGGCTGATGATGATTCCATCATGATTCATTTCTATTCAGACATGTTTGCCTGGCAGTTTTCGATGTTCCAGGCGTGCCCTGAGTTGGAGGAACTGGAGAGATATGGGCAGCACTTGTACCTTGGCGGTGGTTTATTGAGGCCTACCACAACTTGCCATTGAAGATCACCAAGTTCAATAGCCAAATCTAACTACTGTACATAAGAGATACATGTCACCATGTCTAATAGGTAAGCTAACTATATACATAGAGTTTATATGAAATTATATCACCATGTGTGTTTAAGAGGTAAGTTAACATACGTTATATAAGTATATGTAAATGGTCCATGTTTCAAGGAAACGCTACTGACCCCCCGCGGTGGGACAAGTCCAGCGGTCGCTGCTCAGGAGCTCCTCCAAAAAAGCTGCGAAGGCGGGGATTTTTTTCTGCAAAGATGAAGCGACGGGAAGGTGCTGTTGGTTTAACATGGTTTAATCTAAGCTAGCAAGTCATAACTTTATATAACCATAAAAGGTAATGGTATAACCTAGTGATGAAACAATACCTTTGACATATTCCATTTTTTGATGATATTACTTCTAGTGAAGCATAATCTATACTAATAATAACAATAATAAGAATGACAATGATAATAATAACAAAAATAACAACAATATTAGTTAAATGAGATGTGAACATACAATACATGACATTTCTCAGGTGTAGGATTTGCAATTGTGATTTACCGACTTTATTTGGCTCAAGTAAAACAGTCCGNCTTAGCTTGTGCGTGTGCCGGGCAGGTTTCTCACGTAAACAACTGGTTATCAGCCGTACCTGCCGACCGGCGGGTACGGACTGCAGCCTTACATATTTCACATTAGTGGTATCTCATTGTGTTGGATTATTGA
>BGPT01001087.1:42215-90340 GCA_003297045.1 Symbiodinium sp. clade C Y103
TGGCAGCCATCGAGAAAGAGTGCCAAGGACTACGCTCGAACGAGACATGGGATGACTCAACAGTTTGTGATCTTGATCAGCTGGTTTATCAATCAAAAACCTTAGGTCAGAATGTTCGTATTGCTGAACTTTTGGTTTTGTGCGGTATCAAGCACGCTGAACTTGATGAATCCAANTCAGCTGGTTTATCAATCAAAAACCTTAGGTCAGAATGTTCGTATTGCTGAACTTTTGGTTTTGTGCGGTATCAAGCACGCTGAACTTGATGAATCCAAACATAAATATAAAGGAAGAATAATGTATAGAGGTGACAAGGTGTTGACACAGAATGGGGACATTGTTCTCTTCATTGAAGTGTCCCCATCACCGACTACACTGATAGCCCTGAATGTTTGTCTTTGGTGGGGCGCCTTGGAAGGGCATGCTACATCAACTGCAGACGCGGTGCAAGCATTCTTACAGAGCTATCTTCCTGAAGATGAGCTCACGTTCGTTATTCTGCCACGGCAATTGTGGCTGAGCCCGTGGAAATCCAAGTTCAATGGCAAAGTGGCCGTGAGGCTCCGAAAGTCATTATACGGACATCCGCAGGCTGGCCGCCTATGGCAAGAGTTTTTGGAGACNCTCAACATTTATGTTGACGACCTGACATTATCAGGAGCTTCGCATCTGCATACAAAGTTTTGGCAGCGGTTTTCTGAACTCATCAAGATCGAGGATCCATAAACCTTGCTTCCAAACAATGCAGTGCTCATTTTAGGTCGTTTGTATGAACTTGAAGCCCCTCAAACCATAATTTTGTCCATGGTAGGATATGCTGATCAATTCGTACAATTGTATCTCGATATCACTGGTGTTGATCCGAAATCATTGCGTAGGGTTGCTACACCTCACATCAATGATAGCACGCTAGCTGACGCTTTATATGAACAGNGATCCGAAATCATTGCGTAGGGTTGCTACACCTCACATCAATGATAGCACGCTAGCTGACGCTTTATATGAACAGCCAGGATCCATGAAGCCACATGCACCAAAGGTGCTGATGAAGGGTTTCTGGTTAGCAAGTCTTTGTCGACCAGACATTAATTTTTCAGTAGGCAGGCTGGCAAGCAGGATCACAGTATGGAGCCGAGCAGAAGATGTTCATCTCCATCGTCTCGTGGCATATGTGCACTGGACTAGGGAGTATAAAATGATATTTCAAGCTGGCTCACTTAGTGACACAGAGCTACATGTATATGCAGATGCTGACCTCGCATCATGTGTCCATACTGCGCGATCAATGTCCGGTATGATGATCTTTCTCTCTTCTGGAGCTTCGCGTTGGCCGATCGCATGGAACTCGCGACGCCAAACGTCAGTGGCTCGTTCGACAACGGAAGCAGAGATTNATGATGATCTTTCTCTCTTCTGGAGCTTCGCGTTGGCCGATCGCATGGAACTCGCGACGCCAAACGTCAGTGGCTCGTTCGACAACGGAAGCAGAGATTATTTCAATGGCTGGAGCAGTGTTTTCCGAAGGACAGCCCTTGCTTGACTTGCTCGGGCAGCTCCTTGGCCGTGAAATCACAATGCGGCTCAAAGAGGACAANTTCAATGGCTGGAGCAGTGTTTTCCGAAGGACAGCCCTTGCTTGACTTGCTCGGGCAGCTCCTTGGCCGTGAAATCACAATGCGGCTCAAAGAGGACAATACTGCAACCTTGTCCATCCTACACTCAGGGTATTCGGTTAAGTTACGACATACATCACGCACACATCGCATTGATCTGGTCAGCCTGGCCGAGCTCATCAATGAGCGATACATGCTGCCAGAACATGTGAACTCTGAAGACCAATCAGCAGATGCACTAACGAAGGTAATTCAACCGATGCTTTGGGATCGATTACTTCAACTACTGAGTGTCCGGCAATCTACACCTTAGACTTGTCAGGGTGTTCTGTCCGCTCGCCACTCAAAATGAGGGGGGAATTGAATGGGACATACACATCCTGTTCATAACATTTCTCAGGCGTAGCAGGGCTAGGAACCTTTGAGGTCATGCCTTTCCCCACTGCTTGACCTGTGGTTTCAAGTAGTTCAACATGATATTTTTGGCTCAAGTAAAACAGTCCGGCAGCTTAGCTTGTGCGTGTGCCGGGCAGGTTTCTCACGTAAACAACTAATATAATTAAAAAAAATGAAAAATATAGCTTATTTTAGAAATAGGAGTAATTCGAAATTGATTTTATATATTCGATTTGATAATTATTAAAATTTATTTATATCATTGAAAAAGAAATTACAATTAAAATAGATTTATTGAAATTTATTTTCCTAAATTATTTCCGGATCTATTATTAAATATTCATATTTATATTTAATTATTGCTCTTTATTTTTTTCGGAATAAATTTTATAATAATTTTGGATATATATAAAATATTTGTATTAAAAAAAAATAATTTTAATATTAAATAATATTTATTGGGGTCCATTTCACTACGCTCCATTTTTTTTTAATAATATTGATTTCCTTGAATTTTATCAATAATTATGGATAAAATCTGATATTAGTTTTGCTATAAAATAAATGGGTATGATCTTATTTTTGTTGTCTGACTATTTTTTTCTTTCCAATTTGCTAGGGGCTAGAGCCCGTGGACCCCAGCCAGGACCAAAAATCGGAGATCATAATATTAATATATAAATATTTCTTAGGTATTAAAATACGTAGAAGGTATTTTGTAAAAATTTTGTTGTATGCAAAAAATTGTTGGATATAAAATCTTCTCTATATCAATATTTCTGGTGGGTAAAAAAATTATCTATATAAATTTTTATTATATATAAAAAAATATTATTAAAAAAAATATATATATATTAAAATTATTTAAATTATTCTGAATTTATCTGTTATAAAAAATAATGTATCATTTTATAAATTATAATTCCTCTAATTCCCAAATTATTCTTATTATTTTCTAAATATATATAGCCCTAAAATATATATGTTTATTAAAAAAACGAAATAAATAAAATAATAGTAAAATTCATATAAATTCATTTCAATATATTTATATATATTTTTTTATTCCAATTTATTTTATATCATAATTTAATTCATATATTTAAATTAAAATTCCTATATTTCCAAATGTTCTTATAAAATATCCTAATTATTTTCTGCAAATATATAAATCCAATATAAAATAAAATTTAAAAAATAAATCTATATATTTTAATTATATTTTAATTAATTATATCTAAATAATTTGGTTTATTTTCAATATATTAATAATTAAAATTATAAATAAAAATTATATCCAATATAAAATCAATATTTCAATATTATAATATATATTATTAAAACATAAAAAATAAATATTAAAAAATTAAAATTCAAAAAAATCATTCAATAAAAATAATTTTATTACAATATTATTATTAAAAAATAAATAATATATTAATTATTAATAAATTAACCCCAAACCCAAAATTAATATATACATAAAATAATTTCAATTTAAAATTCAAATTACCAATTTCGCAAGATATTTTCTTACTTCTTACTTCTTACTTCCAAGGGGGCCTGGAAACTAAGAAATTTTCTGAGAATTCTTACTTCTTATTTCCAAGGGGGTCTGGGAACTAAGAAATTTTCTGAGAATTTTTATTTCTTATTTCTTATTTCCAAAGGGGCCTGGGAACTAAGAAATTTTCTGAGAATTCTTATTTCTTACTTCTTACTTCCAAGGGTCGTTTGCAAACATTTACAAACGCATTTGGAGAAATTTTCCCCTAAATACATGGAAATATCTATATATATATATATAGCATTATCCCTCGAAACTAGGTCCAAATTTGTTCCAAAAAAAAAAATATAAAAAATTAGGAGACATGATGGTGCTGGCATCAAGATGTCTTAGGAAGCCGTAGGACCTTATTGGAACGAAAAACCAAAAACCAAGATTGCATAGAAAATCTTGGGGGAATCTAGGTTCTTAGTTCC
This sequence comes from Symbiodinium sp. clade C Y103, assembly GCA_003297045.1. Taxonomy (NCBI): domain Eukaryota; class Dinophyceae; order Suessiales; family Symbiodiniaceae; genus Cladocopium; species Cladocopium sp. clade C. Next base: position 46,208 of record BGPT01001087.1, read on the forward strand.
AAGAGGTCCTAAGACCTCTTAATTATTCTTTCCTTCAGTCTATGTTTTAAATATAATTCATATTAATGTTGGATTTCTACGGGATTTCCGTCATTTCTAGAGGAATTTAATAAAATTTCCATAGAATTTTATAATATTTCCAAGGGAATTCTATAGGACGTCTAAAAAATTTCTATGGGATATCTATGATATTTCAAAGGGATATCTATAGTATTTCTATATTTCCAAAGGATTTCCTTAGAATTCCTGAGTGGTTTCTATGGTATTCCTTTGTAATTTCTATAGAAATTCTATGGGATTTCAAAGGAATTTTTATACAAAATCTATAGGATTTCTATTTTATTTCTAAGTATTGTTTTGATTATTTCTCTATGTTGTTTACAAAATTTCTATGTGATTTTTTTTGGGGTATTTCAAATAAATATCAATGGAATTCCTATGGGATTTCTATGGGATGTTTGTGGTATTTCTAAGGGGTATCCATCGTGCTTCTATAATATTTCTAAGGGATTTCTATGGTATTTCTATGGTATATTTATGGGATTTGCATGGTTTTCCTGCCTGATTTTTGTTGGGTTTCAAAAGAATTATTATGGGGTTTATATGATATTTCTAGTGGATTTCTGTAGAATGCTTATGTGATTTCTTTAAATTTCTTAAATATTTCTATGGGATTTCTATAAGATGTCTAAAGAATTTCTATGGGATATATGTAATATGTCTAAATGATGTCCATGGTATTTCTTTATTTCTAAGGGATTTCCATGGAATTCCTGTGTGATTTCCATAATATTTTTTTACAATTTCTACATAGAATTTCATAGGATCCCTATACAATTTCTATGGGATTTCTATTGGATTTCTAATTTCTATGGGATTTCTATAGGATATATGTGACATTTCTAAGGGATGTCCATGGTATTTCACCCAACCCAACCTTTCATTTAACCTTTATAACTTTGCACAGCTGCAAGTCTCTTTAAAAATAAGCCCACAACCCTTGCAAAGAAATACTGCACTCCTTTATATAGGGGGACTGTACAAAGCACTTTATGCAAGGAATGTCATAATATTGCTGCGTAATGCATANCCTTTATATAGGGGGACTGTACAAAGCACTTTATGCAAGGAATGTCATAATATTGCTGCGTAATGCATATTTTGGAGAATCTTGCTCAAAAATAAAGAACAAATCAAAGTCCATGCTGAAACTGATTTGCTTATTCTATTTACAAGTTGTGGCAGTGCGCATTTCTTCTCATGGTTTTAAGTAATTTTCTGGCTTTGCAAACTTTGCAAAGGTTCCTGCATTCAAGATTCAAGATTTTGATGAAACTGTTTGGATCCATATGATCCCTCCAGACTTCCCTCATCAAGACTTACTTTAAGGCTTGGGATCCAAAACATTGTTCTCAGATTCTTGAATCAGGAATAAAAAACAAAAAATCAACACCAAAAAACCAACATCAAAAAACCAAAACCCAAAATCAAAAGCAAATAAAAAAACAAACAGAATCCCTGACTGAAGTAAAAAGTTTTTTGAGTCCCTGACCTAATCTAAGATCCAAGATCTAAGATTCCACAGGAGTCCTGGAAAGAATCTTGGATTAGGTCAGATATTAGGGCCAGCTAGGTAGAATACACATTCTCAAGGCTGCTACATACAAACTTCACAAAAACATAGGTTTTTTTGGGGGGGGCTAGCATATATATATATATATATGTAATTTATACAGAGGTAATGATTATTTTCTGATAAAGCCTTCTTCACAATTTTTTGTAGCCTTGGCCACCCCACACTGAACTATATTTCCAACATATAAAAGAGTATCGGCATAAGCAAGGTTAAGACTAGTTTGCATGTGGGCGGCATTCCTTCAATTCAAAAAGGATCCCTTCAAAAGAATAGGAATCCTTTACAATAACTATAGTATGGTGTCAAATCGATGAAAAAAACCTTTCATTATGTATAGCAGCCCCCTTGAAAGAATGCAGTAAGCAAGTATCCCATGGTTCCATGTAAAAATCCTTTGACGAGGAGCATGATCTATTTGAGAAAGTGCAGTATCATTGCAAAGTCTACAGGCTCTGGACAATATATAAGCCTTTTATAGGTGTCTGGCATTCCTTTGAGAAAGGCGCCCTTCTACAGTGAGATTTTTTTTGAAAGAGTGCGTCATTCCTGTCAGAACGTGTTGCATACCTCTGTGCATGATTCCCTAGATAAGAATGCGTTATTCCTTTGAGAAAATGTAGCCTCTCTAACGGAAAAGGAGAATCCTGGAGTGCAGCAAAAAAAAGTGAAATAACGTGAAATCCTGCAAACATGCTTTCTTCAGTATAGGTGGCAGTCCTGCTGGAAGAAGGTAGCATATTTTCGAAAGAAAATGTATACAGCTATGCTGATATGAAAGACCATTCTAAGTTCTATTCTAAGCATGCAATGTTCACTGAATGTTCAGTTAAAAGCTAAGAATTTGCGCATACATGTCTAACCATGTAAATCGACTACGAAGGTCGCTAGATTTCATCAGAGTTGTCCTCTCCTCCTTCCCTGCCAGAAAATTTTGCCAGAAAGAATGTCAAAATATGTATCACTCTATATGCCAAATAAAATCTCATGGTGGGGATCACTCGAAGAAAGTATCTTTTCTGGAATTTGGATAGGTGAGGTTCATCCCCAGAACGGAGTTCCCAATGGTTTTGCAACAGGGTGCCAGCCAGAGAGTTCGAGATGGAGTGGAATTGGTATTTCGGGCTCTCCTCTTCCTCCTGGCATTCTATCTGACATTCTCTCTGACATATACTCTGACATTCTATCTGCCATCTAGTCTGGCATTCTATTTGGCAGTCTTTCTGGCATTCTGTCTGGATTATCTTCTAACATTTTTTCTGGCATTCTATCTCGCATATCTTCTGACATTCTTTCTGGCATTCTATCTGGCATATCTTCTGACATTCTTTCTGGCATTCTATCTGACATATCTTCTGACATTCTATCTGACATTCTATCTGCCATCTAGTCTGGCATTCTATTTGGCAGTCTTTCTGGCATTCTGTCTGGATTATCTTCTAACATTTTTTTCTAGCATTCTATCTGGCATATCTTCTGACATTTTTTCTGGCATTCTATTCTATCTGGCATAGCTTCTGACATTCTTTCTGGCATTCTATCTGACATTCTATCTGGCATCTAGTCTGGCATTCTTTCTGGCATTCTTTCTGGCATTCTATCTGGGATTCTATTTGAAATTCTATCTGACATATATTCTGACATTCTCTCTGACATTATATCTGGCATTTTATCTGGAATTCTATCTGACATTCTATCTGGCATTGAGGTCCGGCAGTGCCCGCTGCGATCTGGAGCTCGCGGTTGGGGCCCGGCAGTGCCCACTGAGATCTGGGCTTGCGGTTCAGGTCCGGCAGTGCCCAGTGCGATCTGGCGCTCGCAGTTGAGGTCCGGCAGTGCCCACTGCGATCTGGAGCTGGCGAGGAGGAGCGGGAGGAGGAGGACGCGGAGGCTGCGGGCAGCTCTGACAAAATCTAACAACCCTCACCTGGCAGGTGGGGAAAAAGACAAACATTTTGGGACCATGTCAGCACCCCATATGTGTGTGTTTTTTTCTGGAATTTGGATAGGTGAGGTTCATCCCCAGAAATGAGGTCTCAATGATTATTAGGCAATAAGATGGACACCAAATGCAATTTAGGCATTTTCACAAATGCCCAACAATCCAACGCTCACAGTGCTCATTTCATCTCATTTCTGCATTTATAAATGCAGCATATGTTCTATATATATAATCATTAGATATCATATATATATATATATTATATCATATATATATATATTATCATATATATATATATATATCATCATATATATATATATTATATCATATTCATATCATTATATATCACATATCTATATTTATATCACATATCTATATTTATATGATATATGTATATTTATATCATATATATATATATACATACATATGATATGTTCATTCTTTCTGATTGGATATGCATCAGAATTTGGAAGCAATGAGGATAATTCATTCACTAGATTGGTCTTGTATGGCTTTGTGCGTTCAACCAAGAAATTTGCTGATACGTAATTACAGTTGCAGCAAACTATCCTCATTGTGTTTGAGTCAGATATGGGACTCTGCCCACTTATCTAATTCCCACACTGTTCAAGTTCTTGTCCAGTGAGATCTGTCACACCTATCGCAATCCGGCTTTTGCCAGAGTCCATTCCTGAAATCCCAAGTTTCCCAAGCGCATCAGGCATAGCTGCCCCATTTGAATCACCCTCCTCAACCCTTTCCTGATCTGCTAGAATCTCGTGCTGATCAGCTGACATCTTCTGGTGATCTGTAATCAACTCTTGGTGATCTGTTGACATGTTTTGGTGATCTGCCTGGTCTACCGACATTTTCTGGTGGTCTGCCAGATCTGCTGACATCTCCTGGTGATCTGCCGACACTTCCTGGTGATTTGCCAGATCTGCCGACATCTCCTGGTGCTCTGCTGGATGTGCTGACATCTCCTCATGATCCGCCGACACTTCCTGGTGATCTGCCGGATCTGCCGACATCTCCTGGTGATCTGCCGACACTTCCTGGTGATCTGCCGACCCTTGCTGATGCTCAGCAGGATCTGCTGACATCTCCTGGTGATCTGCCGACACTTCCTGGTGCTCAGCAGGATCTGCTGACCTCTCCTCGTGATCTGCCGACATTTCCTGGTGCTCAGCAGGATCTGCTGGCATCNATCTGCCGACACTTCCTGGTGCTCAGCAGGATCTGCTGACCTCTCCTCGTGATCTGCCGACATTTCCTGGTGCTCAGCAGGATCTGCTGGCATCTCCTGGTGATCTGCCGACCCTTTCTGATGCTCATCAGGATCTGCTGACATTTCGTGGTGATCTGCCGACACTTCCTGGTGCTCAGCAGGATCTGCTGACCTCTCCTCGTGATCTGCCGACATTTCCTGGTGCTCAGCAGGATCTGCTGGCATCNATCTGCCGACACTTCCTGGTGCTCAGCAGGATCTGCTGACCTCTCCTCGTGATCTGCCGACATTTCCTGGTGCTCAGCAGGATCTGCTGGCATCTCCTGTTGATCTGCCGACCCTTCCTGATGCTCAGCAGGATCTGCCGACACTTCCTGGTTATCTGCCGACCCTTTCTGATGCTCAGCAGGATCTGCTGACATCTCCTGGTGATCTGCCGACACTTCCTGGTGCTCAGCAGGATCTGCTGACCTCTCCTCGTGATCTGCCGACACTTCCTGGTGCTCAGCAGGATCTGCTGGCATCTCCTGGTGATCTGCCGACATTTCCTGGTGCTCAGCAGGATCTGCTGGCATCTCCTGGTGATCTGCCGATCCTTCCTGATGTTCAGCAGGATCTGCTGACATATCCTGGTGATCTGCCGACCCTTCCTGATGCTCAGCAGGATCTGCTGACATATCCTTGTGATCTGCCGACATGTCCTGGTGATTTGCCGGATCTTCTGACATCTCTAGGTGCTCTGTCGGCATCGCTGGGTGTTCTACGGCTTTCAGATTTGGCTGCGACAGGGAATCAGGGGCAGCACCGCCTCCACTCCCATCAGCACTTGATCCAAGCTTCTCAGTCTGCTTCAGCTGGTTAAGGAGCCTCAATGCCAAGTCATGGTGGTGAAGGGTAAGGTGGTGACACTTTTCACCCGGCTTCCAGGCTCAAACCTATTTTGATTTCATGCTTTTCAAACCTGTTCGAAGCCAACTAAATCGAACAATTCATGCTCAAACGCTGAAATTCCTTGTTTGGCATTGTGGGTCACAAGAGAAACCTAAAGATCCTAAAGAAATGTAGGTATTCGACATCATCAACCATGGTTTGTTCTCTTCACTTCTTACCTGGGCAATTCTGCAGCTGGCCTGTCCAATCTCTCTTCAACCTGCGCCTGGCAATCCCAAAAAGTTTTGCAGTTGGACCCGGGCCTAGTTGGGGGGGTCCTACAATGGGGGGTACCACAAAATGGATGACTTGTACTGCAAAATCCTATTTAAACATATTTGAACTGATTTTAAATGAATGATTTGGGGGTTACCCCCATTTCCTTTCAAAACCATCACTTCGTGCAAAAAAAATGCAAGCTATTGGAGGAACGATATGTGGGGTCACCAGGATTCACCAATTGATTCGGAGATCAGCATCTACAGCTGCCACAAGTTTGCATTCTAGCTTTGCAAGATCAGGAATTCCCGCAAATTGGCCATTCAGTGGAACGCCCACTAATGCACTAATTAATATTCTGCAATATCTACCACAAGTGGGCCTTCCAAAAGCATTCTCGCTTGCGAATTTGGTCATATTCAAGTTCATCGTTGGTTTGCATCCCAATTCTTCTTCATCTATTGGGCTCCCGGCAAGAAGGAAGCAAATATGTGAACTGTCTGAATTGCCTTTCACATTCTTTAGCTATCAGGTGATGGTCGTTACGCAACTCTTGGTAATACTCTCACAGGCGGCAAACCCAATTCCAAGCGTTTTGAAGCCATTTTGACCCGTTTCCATGAAGCGCTGACAGAGCCAGGCGTACTTTCTTTTGTCACCGTTCCCAATGTCGGCCCCAAAACCTGCATTACAAATAAATACGAGGGTGTTTTGTTGGCAATGTTACAAGCTGCCAACACGCAGCTTTGGTTGAGCCCAGGATCTTTTTTTAGTCAGATACCTTGCACTTCATCAACTCTGACCCCGACCTGGCTGAGAATCTGCTGGCTGGCGCTGCTCTCGCTGCTGCTGTCTTTCCGTCCTAAGGTGATCGGAAGGGGATGCTGAGGTGCTTCTGTTGATCAACCGGGATGCCAACCACCTGAGAAAGAGGATCTACAGTAGGAACATCATAATCACCGTCCAGAAAATTTCAAAACAATACGAGCTTCGTCATGTCTGCTATATTAGGGGCCAAACCTTGGTGGACCCAAAACATCAACAACTCGGATGAAACTGGATCTTTCAATTGTAAACATGCACAAACGAGTCAAAACTGTTGGGTCTAGATCCTGGATCTCTAATTCGATTTCATTCTTGAGAGAGTTCTGTTGAGTTCAGTGTCCCACTCATCAGTGGAAATTACCTGCTCAACACAAACATTTGGGTAGGCATTGAGTCGGTCAAGTCAGTTGGATGGTTTTTGATCAGAATGGCCAGCAAGAGAAGACTATGATTCCCTGGGGGGTGCCAAAAACTAGCCATATACAATGCTGGGCCCCTAAAAAATATCGAAGTGGTTCAAAATCCCAAGTTCATAATGCTGTAACATGCTGGAAAAAATATCATCACTGTCTCTGTTTGCTGGTGAATTTTCCGAGAACAAAACTCCCTTTTTTGGATGAGCAAACAGCTACAATTCACAACATGTCAACTTGGTTGGCCAAAACATCTGGCTGCGGGATCCGGTTCAGCCAAGTGTACGTCTCTTTCGCTCCTGTTCTTCCTGTCGGCTGGCTCGCCATTGGCGGACCGTAAGAGCAAGAGTTTACCGCGACAGAAAAATTAGGATAGAACCATGCAACTATCATGCAACCCCAACAAATTCAAGTGGTCTTGTTCCGATAGCAAAAAAAATTGCGAGTGGCAAAATAGTCTTCGCGATTCGTTTGGGCAATAGAACGTCCCTCACTGAAAAATAGGGAAGTCATCTACATTTCCAGGTTAGTTCCAATTGCCATGTTTGTTGAATGGAGGAGATCCGCAAAATGAATGACTCCGTGGAACTATTGGCTTCGAGATACTCATAGGCTGTGGCTTGACCCCGGCACATACACCACAAATCTAGAAGTTAGAGGACACGAACATGCCACGACTTCCCAACTTGTGTAAGCCTGTATCTAGTTGTACAACGTGGTTTAGGTTGTTTGGAATCAAACATGTTGAAACAAACTGGTTTGTGGTTTCAACCTATCCCAATATAAGGCGATTGGAATATATCGGGGATAGAGAAGTCATAATCATATGCCAGATGAGTGGATGCTAAGTAACAGTTGGGCATGGCTTCAACGGACCCAGAAATTATCATCTTTGGTTCTCGAGCATGATGTGGGGAGTCATGGAACATGGAACATATTACTATGAAAATATGGATGCAGTTTTACAACTAACCAACCTTTGTAGTTTTACAACCACCCTGTAAAAGAAGTGTTGGGAAGTCAATAGGCTTGAGCCGCCTAGCCAAATTTCAGGGCAATCATCTCAGATTTTTTCAGCTGCAGCCTCAATCTCATCATCTTCAATCTCTTCTTCTTCCTCTTCTTCCTCTTCTTCCTCCTCTTCTCCATGCTCACTAGATTCTTCCTCAGAGAAAAGTCACAGAATTCTTCGCAAGTTGCAGAAACCCATGTCTGGTATTTGCCTGCCATGTTCAGGGGTTCCATCCGCACGCTTTGCCCATGAAGCGAGAGCCAAAATACTAAAGACCGGACCAAGATCTGATAAACATATGTAAAAATATATAAGATTCTGTGGCTCCTCAAAAAATCTCCAATTTCAACCCAGCCCAGATTTTATCAACCATCCCTGGCTTTGTTTCTGCCCAGTAGCCTTCGCGCTCTCACCTGGGACATGACACAGCTTTGAGCAACAGGTTGAGTTGGTTTTTCCAACGATTATCGACAATCAAACATAGCAACATCTTTTTTCCTACAATCAGAGCTTGAAATCGGAAAATCATCTATAAATTTAAATGAGGTGATTTTCCATGATTTTCAAACAAACCATGGAGCTGATGATTGGAGGGTACCATGGGGATAAACCTTTGGAACAATCCATATTGGTAGGAAGGTCCACAAAAATGACACGATCTTCAGTAGCGAGACGGTGGGGTCAGCCTCATAGGCATCGCAAATGACACATCCACAAAAAAGATTGACTTACCAATCGTTTATTGGTTAAACCCCAATGATGTTTGTTCAGTTTCACCATTGTTATGATGGTGAATTTCGTTTTTCTGAAAGTGGATACCCTCAACAATTTAATGAATCATCATTTATCCTATATTGAAAATGCAAATTTCCAGATACATCCAAATATCATGAAGAGTTGGTTAGCTATACATACACATCCCCAAAACTTCCAATGAACAATCCTATTCTTGACGATTAAACCACCATTTTCTCAGTAGTTTCCTTCTGCACCTGCGGACCACAAATTCACCTGAAGAATCGCGGGGCCGGGGACTTCTCGACCGGCTTCTCCTGCAGTCAACGTTCATGGGGCGCCCATCATTTTGGGCCAAAGCTATTTTGGGATTGCTTCAAAGTTGGGTTTAGTGGCAAACATTGGCAACTTTGATTGGGTGGACCCCACATCTTAGGAGCACTTTAAGGGTTTTAATGGTAGCACATTCGCAACTTTGATGTTGAACATGATAATAAACCATGGGGGTTGCTGGTAACCTTACTCCGGAACAATCAATTGAGGGACAATTGTTTTCAGCCGATGCCATTTGGAGAAGGGTCGATATTTGTGATGGGGGATCTGCAGACATGCTTGTGATTCTATCCAGTACGTTACCAACGAGAATGGGGATATGGGCTTCAAGAATGCCCAACAAGTACTGGTCTGGGTAGATCATAAGGGGTTTCAAATTCGCCTAGCCTCATTGATGATTTTGGTTCGTAGGTTCAGCCATCTACAGTGTGGGGAAGATGACCCCACTTCATGTCGGATGGGTCAAAAACATCAAGCACTTGGCCTGGCATGATTTGCACCTATGGAACACATAAACGAAACAGTTTTTTTTCGTTGGAGATCATCAACTTTTTCAGGATGTCGATAAATGCTGTATATCCCTTAAAGAGCGCTGAAAGTGTCCAAAAATGGCGTTTGTTCATGTTTTTCCCCAATAAATAGCACTTGTAAGAGGTGAAAAGCAAGCCCAAAATTGGTTCATAGAACTATTACATTCATCAATATCTATCACTATTTTGGCATATTTTGGTGGGATGTTACTTGTTTCATCTTGTTTCGTCCGAACCATCATCTCCTGGCTTGCGGCCCTGGGCGAAGACTGATGCGTGGCCGTGGCCTAGCGATGAAAACATTGGGGAAAGATGAAGCCAAGAGTGATGAAAAGTTTAATGGTCATTGGATTGATTTAAGGGAACATTTACAGGAACCCCCCCCATATTTAATGGGAAAAACAATGGTTTCCTGTAGATTTTCCCTTCAACCAATCCAATGAAATGGGATTGAATGGGATCTAATGGGATTGAATGTGAATTTCTATGAATTTAGATGGATATTCATGTTCATCACTTGTGATACCAAAGAAAGATTCACTTTTATCACTTGTCTATCTTTTGGGGATTACTGTACATACACATATAGTCACATATGTATATATATATATGGATCGACAGATCCACAGATAGAAAGATCGATGGGATGACCCACGAATCAAGGACTTACTGAACCAGATTTATTGCTAAGTGGGATGATCCTCCACCCTCTAGTCAACGAACATAGCTATTGAAACCCATGGTTATTTCCCCTGGAAATCATCTATGGTGGATGTTCCGCATGGGGCACGATCAAATCCAAAGGTTTATGATGTACTTCTAAAGATACCCAGACCAGGAAACCACCAGCTAACATGGGAAAAATCAAAAAATCTTGGGGATGCAAAGATGCAGAGGGATTTTCCGGGATTTCGCCAAAAAGAAACATGCAAACATGGGGAAATGAGTCACTGACGATATGCCAAAATGATGGGGATGAATGGGGAAATGTCATTCAAGACATGTGAACACCACTGAATTTGGGGGTCCCCTAGTCTTGGAAAAACCAAACCTTCGACGTAGCATCCACGTGTCAAACCATTTTTCTGGCGCAGGGCTCAGATCACCGGTTGTGCAAGCTGAGGCTCCTGGCAGGGCAGCTACCCCAAGGGGTCCAAATTCCAATAAGGTTTACAGAATAGCCATCTACAAGCGAAACATAGGTAGGCATACATACAGGGATCATATAGGTATATATAGGTATACCTTCCAGCATCCCGCCAACATGTCACTCGAAAATCTACCTGTAGGATCGGAGTTTCCATTTGCTCTGAAACAATTGAAGATGATTTTTCTTACTGGAAATGTCCAAATGTCTGGCTTTCAAGTCAAAATTTCGATCAATATCAAGCATTGCGAAAGCCATCCCAAACCAACAGAAATTCGAGGTACTCCCACAATAGGAATTTAATAAGGTTCGAATACTGGTGATTCGTGATCAACAACGCCTAAATCAGGCCTTATGTGTCCAATCACATAAAAATACTACTCTCTATTCTCTCTCTGACTCACCATTATGGCAAAATGTTCCTGCTGAGTGAATAACAATAGTCCCTTGATGAGTTTAGTTAATTACCGTAACACTCCCTTCCCCCTAATATTCAATGACCCCGAAACGAAAACTGGATTTCGTATTGGATCCATTCATTTGGGTCCCTTGTTTGGGGTCTTTGTGTGATATAAACATATTGGCAATATCAATCCCCATTGAATCATCGTTGAACCATGTGAAACTCTCATGTTTGATGGTTACCCTCCTGTAAATGTTCACATAGATGTGGAAAGCCCAACAGGAATCAAATAAATGTAGATCATTTTCATAGGGTTTCCCCATGGCTTTTCCACGTCTTTTTGTATGTTTAGCCGTGGTAAACCAATGATATCCCATTAAACATTCGTAAAGTCCCTATCTAAAGTCAATGATTTGCCCACTATATCGCCATGAAATCCCACATGTTTGATCCCATGATATCCCAAAAAAAATCCAAGTAGCCATTAAATTCCATTAAATCACTGATGATGATGATGATGATTATTATCATTATTATTATTATTAATCATAGCCATTTGTATCCCCATCGATGATTCTCCAACCTTTTTTTTCCCATGTTTCATGGTCAATCCCCCCATGTTCGGATGGGATTCTTGGGCTGTCCTCTGCATCCACTTGGACGTCCACTGCGCGTGCCGCAATTCGAAGGCGCCCCGCATTCTTCGCGACCAAGTCGTACCCGGAGAGGCGACCTGACCAGCCAAAGTGGTGATTTTGGGGGTTCCCATCCATGGAAGTTCCCCAGTTGGATGTTTTTGTTGATGAAACATCCCATGAAGATTATGAAAATGGATGATTTGGGGGTACCCCCACTGTAGGAAACCTCTATTCAAAGGATCCAAAACATGGGGAAATTCAATTTTTGAGCCATCAAACATAATCCGGATTTTCGGATATGTTTCGGTGATTTCAACTTTTAAGCCATCAGAAAATTGGATTTGAATGATGGAAGCGGTGAAATATGGGGTTCAGCAACAGAAAAAGGGCAACAACGGGAATTTAATCGTTTTCCTTTGTGGTAGATGTCTTGCCTGGTAGATGTGTTGTCTTTACATCTCTCTGTACCTTTTGTATCATGAAAATAAGGCAAATAGATCAACAAATAATTTTCGTGACAGTTCCTCATAATTTATCATGAATCCGAGTGCTTATTCTTACAAAATCAACAGCACCCAGTGCTGATCCTGGTATAGGCAAAGTAGGTCACATCCTTAGCCACTGCTTGAAAATCCATGAAATGACATTAGTATGCCATCATGTCAAGCTGAGGATTTGTCAAATTGGGTGCAAACTTGTATGTGAGGTAATCAAACATAGCAATGGGAAATCCCCGAACTAACTAAATGGAGGTTTTACTGTTCAAATATGTTAAACTCATTTATGGATGATTTTCCATTGCCATGTTTGATTGCGGGAGGGTAAGTTTGTGGTCCACTAGGTCTTGAAATTGATCCCTGCCCATCTTTCAAGCGCCCAATGGCTGCTCCATACCGCTGTCGCCCACCTTCCAACAGTCGGTCACTGATGTCTCTGCATTGCATCAGCTCCTGCAGCTGCGGTTTGGAGATTCTTGAAGAGGCTGAGTGGGTGAAAGGGTGACTGCAAATAGATGGGGATGGAAAGATAGATTTTGGAAAATGACCCCACTTTCCCGATGTATACCATATATGCATGGATATATATATATATATATCTATATATATATATAGCAAGATGTACATGGAGCTCATTTCCAAGTTTTACTCTGAATCTCTGAGGTCCCAAGTTCACAATGATTGGTGCCTGTTGCAGCTACAAGCTGGTGGCATGGACAGGGAAGTCCCAGTGATGCTCACTTGTGGGTACCAAATGACACTCTTGATATCTGGTAAGTGTCAAGTCTTCTCATTCTGGAGAAAGTTGTTCCGCTGATTGTTGATATCTGAGGGGCTCCTCCCACCAACCAAACACTTGGTTGATCGTGCAACTTGGCAAATGGTTAGCAATTGGGTCATGACATGTCATAACCCCTTAAGCAAGCCAATTTGCAATTGGATCCTAGGTCCTAGCCCCTAGTGATGATTAATTAATCCCTTCTACTTTGAGAATGAGGAAAACCCAATGATGAACAATCTCCAGTTGCGGTTTCTTCTTGGATATACCCATATTTGGGATGATGCTTATTATCACTACCACAAATGCTTGGTTAATGGTACTACAGGGATGATTGATGGCACTGGTTTTTCAAACACACTACTGGTTCTTTTAACGTATGAATGTGCCATGGCCAAGTTACATCAAGGCATTTATGGCACAACATGGGACACCTAGAAAATCTGCCGGATTCTGGTTGCACACTTTTCGGCATCCTTTTGGGGGCTGCTATACCCATCCACTCAGCACTTGGAGGATTATCCCACTTAATCAGTGGTTACAGTAACAACCCTGGTTTGTAAGTTCCCTAAGTGGCTTCTCTCATTTGTAAATGGCTTATAACCCCAGAACCACTAACCACTTATGATCCATGAGCTAATCCTCCCAAGTAGGGACTCCATGGCCCCTTGCGCCGCTCAGGCCCACCTCGGTGACCAGCTCCATCACGCGACGGTAGTCTTTGAGCCTTTGACACTGCGCGAAGATCTTCTCCTAGAGGAACAAGCGCTATGGTGTGCTGGGGATTTTCCAAAGCTACTGGGAATGGTGGATGTTCCCTTCAAAATTGCCATAGGTTAATACTTTTGATGGGGGACATCATCCGAAAATGGCTAAGAATATCATTCAATCATATATAGAGTTTGAGGTTTCCTGAAATGGGGGGTATCCCTAAATCATCCGTTTCAATAGGGTTTTCCAACATAAACCATCCAGCTATTGGGGTATGTATCCCATTTGTGGAAACCCCCACATGGAAATGGTGGTTTTCCAGACCAACCTGGAGGGTCATCCAAGAGACCATTGCCAGCCAGCTGACTTGGGATGCTGGTTGGAGGATCTTGGATATCCATCCCTCTGAACGTATGCGTTTCATAAGAATACCACCTGTAACCCATTTAAGATGAGATACACATAGATAAACCGCACTTCTTTTTTTGTGTGGCTGGTTTACCACTTACACACTGAGATGGCCGCAACCTGTGCCTGTGGGTAAATTCTCAGGTTGTGGCTGTGCTTATATAATAATATATATAATTATATATATATATTATATTATCCCATTATATCCCCCATACAGGTCATCACCACTTATAGCCATTTACGACTTTTTTTTCCTCATTGAATCGCCTTTTTTTTAGTAAAGAATCACCATGTTTTGTTGGTTGAATCGTTAAGTTAAATCATGTTAAATCCAATATTTTTTTCTTGGGTAGATCCAGTTCTTGATGGGAAATTCACCATGTTTCATTGGTTGAATGGTTCACATCATTTTTTTGTCCTGTTCAATCAACACAAAATCTTATTCATAGCCCGGCCCATTAGTACCTCATTAAATCACTATTTAGTGACTATTCCACTCTGGTTATTTCACATAGCCATGGAAATGGCCCATTTATAGACTAATTATGGTGATTTACCAACAAAAAAATGGTGGTTTGCCATGGCTATGTTAAACAACCAGAGGGTAAATCACTATTTTCGGCTACAATAAGTGTCCTCCAAGTCCACCGCTTGCAGCCGCACTTGTCTGGCCCGGGTGGCATCCAGGACGTCACTCTTCCCGGTCTCAGCCCTGACCATGCAGTGAGTTTGTCAAATGGCTGTGTAGACATGTGCATACATATGGTACATTATCATATATCTAATTCATTCTAATTGCACATATACTGTTTATACATACATACACACATATTACATATAAGATCATATAAGTGTAAAATTATAGAACGGGAGAAAGAGAGAGGGATAGAGATGCTTGGGGTAGACTGGTGACGCATGTGGCTATCGGGAAGACCCTATGGTTGATGAGTGAATTTTCCTGGCCTAGCATGACCCTACAGGATTGACGTCCAGGACACCCTTTGGTGCGATGTCGATATGAACCACTTTTGTTTACTAATCAAGGGTTGAATGAGCGGTGTTCCAAAATCCTCTGGAACGGATTGATTAGCTAAGAAAACACTCACAGAACATGTTCACCATGCAATGGTGACAGTATCCGTGTTACAAGGGGGTTATACGAAACTTTTTAACTAACCATTCGCCAACTTCAGAAGAATTGCTGCACTAAAACCCCATGCTTATTCTTTGTTCAATCTGACATGGACAAACAAGGTAGTCGTGGACTTTTCTTGGGAGGGAAACATCTGAGACATCCACAACTGACACGCCGCGTCGGCTTCAACTGGGAGATATTTTATCCTACTTCTGATGTATTGATAGTTGGGATATATCTGGATATATGATATCCTATGTCTTGTCCAATTGTAACAGGTCGATGTCCTATTTCTATCCAACTAGAACAGGTCGGGCCCATATAGTGACAGCATACAGGAAGCATATAGGAATCCCCAGAGACCACACCATCAGACTTGCCCTCCACTGTTGCTATCACTAGCACACATGTGTAGTGTACACATGTACATATATCAAGTATATGTAACATGTATATAACATATCAATATCTATATATATATATATGTAATATGAATGCACTATATATATACTACTCCTCTATGTATATATCTATATATACATATGCATAAACATACATTTTTATAAGCTCTTAATACCTATACATATAACCTCTATATTTACACATCTCCACTTCCCCACCTCGGCCCGGCCTGTACATACTTCTCCACCCTTTGATCAGCGACGTCACCGCGCTGCGCACCTCTGGAGCGGCGTTGGCACCGCGCCAGCGGGGCTTGTTCAGCTCTGCGGCGATCCTGGCGCAGTCATTGGGGATTTCACCTAACATGGGGAGAAAATGGGGATACCCTCTGGTAACCATAGCAAAATGATGATTTAATGGGATTTTATAGGGATTTTAATGGGATGAATGGGATGTACCCTCTGGTAAACTAACAGTTTGCTATTGAGAATGGCCATAGAAATAGTTGATTTTCCCATTAAACATTGTGATTTTCCATAGTTGTGTGGCTGTTTAGCAGAGGGTATACATGTATATACATCATTTAGGACTTTTGTCATGGGAGTTTACGAGGAAATTCATGGGATCTCATTGGGAAAATCATCTCTCTACATGGGGAGATTTGATTCATATCGAAGAGTGGCGCCTCACGAGATTTTGAGTTCATGTTGATATATAGGGTACATTCACCACCAAATATGATATACATAATTAGATAAACAGATAAACCATTAAAAACGGGATGATCATCCAGGGAAAATGAAGATGAAAACAAAAAGCAACCATTTAGTGACCAGCCAAATATGTTTGTTTGGGGATTTTTGTTTGCTCCATCTTTCATGGTGGCTACTTGCAGATTGCTGCACTAGCTGCCAAACAGTTTTACATGTATTACACATGAACAACACTCCAGGAATGATCGGTAGATCCAACATGCGCATATTCTATATAGCATCCGAGAATCTTGGGAACACCACCAATGTCATGTCATACCTGCACAAATAGTCAATATTGGGACATGCTACAACTATATACTAAGTAGATTGTTCACTTCTGACAATGTGCAGTCATGTCAAGTGATAGTGATAGTGCAAACGTGGTTTTCTGGGTCCTCAATGACATTGATCCATATTCTGGCTATGCCCACTGGCCCACTCACATATGCCTCCAATCAGCCACCTCACCTAGTCACTTGGCCATGCAAAATCCGATTCTTGAAAGGTGTATCCTGCAATACCATCATTATCCTGGATATTTGGATACGTTTTTGGCAACAGTAAGCATCTTGTTTTTAGAAGAAACATATTATTTGTTCAAATCAATTCAAACTCCCTATTTTCAGAGATACCTTGCCCATCATTGCCCGATCTCAAATTCCCATAAAGCCAAATCTTTGCATATGTTCAATGTTTATCAGTTGATGGTTCTCTACATTGAACATATCCTGACTGTTTTACTTCCTATGTTTCAATAACGATGTCTATTCAAGTCTAAACTCACCATTCTCTCATAAACTCATCGTCAAACCTCACCCAAAGGATCTACAATCCATTGGTTAGTCGTGATTTTCCCGATTGAGATAGCCATGTGAGGCATACCCCATTCTCAGACAGGCCCCGAATCACCATCAAATTTCTAGAAAATCCCATGGGTTCATAGTTAGATTATGTCAGATTAGTTCGATCCCAGTAAAATCCCATGAAAAATCTAACTCATCCCAGTAATCATAGTAAGAACCATTAGTAAAATCCCATTCAAAAACCTGATTTTTGCAGGTCAACCCTCCAGCATTCACTGCGCCTGGTGGATTTCAGGCAGTCCACGGTCACCTGCAGCCGTCGCAGCTGACGGAAGATGGCCAGCGCCGCCGCGTCGCTGTCGCTGCTGCGGGGGACCTGCTCCAAGTCCTAAGGAGATGCCACTTTTCACCAAAAAATATGGAGATAAGATGAGATAAGTATAACTATAATTTTATCTCCATACTTTTAACTCCGTATTTTTGGTGACAATATCAAAGTTAAAAGAAAAAATCAAATTGGACCTATTAAGGCAATATATACCCTCTGGATCCCTCTGGTTATGACTAACATAGCCATGGAAAACCTCCGCACTCAATGGAGGTTTCTAGCTGGGAAAATCATCCAACATCAGCCATTTTCCATGGCTATGTTAAATAACCAGAGAGTATATGATTGTATATATATATATATATAAAAAAGCAACAATGGAGTGATTTCAGGGAAAATTGAACATCGGAAACCCGGATATTTGGGGATAAAAGCCATGGTTTCTGCTAAAGAATCACTGAAGGTGACCGGTTTTCAATTTAGTTGGAATATCCCGCATCAACCATCTCAATTCAATGACTATTGAATAAGATCCAATTATCCCAAAAAATCCAAGTAACCATTAAATCCCGTTAAATCGCTGATGATGATGATGATGATGATGATGATGATGATGATGACCTAAAGAAAACACTCGTGGTAGATTACCAATTGACAGTCAAGAAGATGCCAGGAAGGCGAATCTTTCCTACTTCACTGCTGAGGGGGTTCAACCCCCTCAACATATGAGCGGAGATTATCATCCACATGTTTAACAAGAAAGGAAAATGGATGAAACCACCAACGAAACAGATATTGGTTGGTTGTATGTTCATATAGAAGATCTCCCATCATTGTGTTCATTTTTCTTCACCATTCGTGGTTGTATCTCCATGTCAGTAATTACCATCGAGTAAACTAACATAGCTATGGAAAATGGACTATTTAGTTCGATGATTCACTCATGAAACAGGGTGATTTTCCATAGTTATCTTAGTTTACCAGAGGGTACATAGTACATAGCTTCGTGACACTTCAACATCATGGCTTGACTTTCCGTTCACTTTCGCGGCGCGGCTCCTTCAAAGGTGCCAGCAGCGCCCGGACATGTTTGCCTTGGCATCAGCAAAGTAATGAAAACTGTAGCGCCATGGAGAAATGCTTCCTGAAAACATCTATACATGGCTGTCAATGGTTATTCAACATGATCTAACCAACAAAGATTCAGGGTCCGGTATGGACCCCCAACCTTTTCTGAGAATTTACACTTAAGGAATGAGAAATGGGACATACTTGGAGGATCACCCCACTTAGTAGGTGGTTCATAACGCTGGTTAACAAGTCCCTAAGTGGTTTATCCTATGTATACATTGCAGTACTTCTAACCCAGTTACTCACTGGTTAGGATCAGTGGGGTGATCCTCGTTCAAGTCTGAACCATGGGGGATCAACCCATAAACCGCATCATGTGGACACGTGGACACACCATAATTAGACTCACACACGTTATATACATATATATATATATGCACTGTATACGTATGATGTACACATCAATCAGAGTGTGTAAATGTTACATTATATGCGGCTATAGAAATATATTACAGTATGTGACGCTGCGTATGCATATATATATATACATATATATGTATATATTACGAATATATATATATATGTACATATATATATATATACGTACATACATGTATATATATATGTATACATGTTTATCTATATTTTCAATATGGATCACAGTTTGCAGCAAGGATCAACCTTTTGTGCGCAGAATCAGAAAAATCAGAATATGGATCACATCAGGCAAATCGTGCACTATCAGAAAGACATCATGCAAAATAAAGCACACATGATGCATGTATTTCGTAAACACAAAACACATCACGTACATTCAAGTGTCACACGTTGCTACAATGATCTACCACTCACATATTTCATACACCTTCGGTCAAATTACAAGAATGCACAAAGCAGAAATTTACAATAATAAGCAATTAATCCCTTCCCCCTAATATATCCAAATATTAGACACCCCGAGAAATCGTGGTTTCGTAGTGGATTTACACCTGTTAGGAACCATTTAGGTGGACGAGGTTGTTGAGATAACTCCCCTTATATGCTAAGCATCATTTATGGCTAGGCCGTTGCCAGATTGTTAGGCTCGTCAAGATGCGTACATCTGCTTCGGCCGCTTTCATGGCCTGGAAGAGCGCTGTCGACCGGTGAGTGCATCCACAGTTTTATCCCAATTTTCATTTGCAAACAATTACCCTCTGGTAAACTAACATAACTATGGAAAATCACCATTTTTATCCATTTTTAATGGGAAAATCCACTATAAATGGCCATTTTCAATAGCTATGTTAGTTTACCAGAGGGTACATATACACACAAAAATACTTAGCGATCCATATACAAAGTGGTATCTTCATTGTCAGGTAAATACAAATTATATACCTGCTTGGAAATTCACATAGGGAAGGGAGCCATATTTGGATGATCTACCTATCAAAATTGCGATTTTCCATAGCTATGTTAGTTTACCAAAGGGTGTTACATCAAACTTGCCAATGGACAATCCATCATTTATAGATGATTTTCCCATGAAAACTCCATTTATATGTCACAATTGTGTATAGATATTGGAGGTTTCCTAAAATGGGGGTACTCCAATAGCTGGATGGTTTATAACGGAATATCCTCTTAAAATGCATGATTTGGGGTACTCCCCCCTAACTTAGGAAACCTCCATCTTTTGATGCTAACATCCCACATAGACATCGATTCACGTCGCGCCACCCTGGCGGCCTCTGTAATCTTGCGGTCCTCTTCATTCTCCAGCTCGATCGCCTCAGTCGGAGGTCCAAAAACATCCAGCCATGGTTAATTGTTGGACAGTTTGCTATGGAGAATGGCCCCTTTATAGATGGCAAACATGATGATTTACCGTTTTAAACATACTTAAAAGAGTTGTTATTTAACATAACTATGGAAAATTGCCCATAGAGATGGTTTATCAATGATGATTGACCGTTTTTAAGAACATGGTGATTTTCCGTAGTTATGTCAAATTACCAAAGGTTCAATGGAAAAATCATCAAACTACACTGGTTCAATGGACAATCGCCCGACTTAGCTATCGATGAATACCTTGTTTTTGTGGGGTACAAAGACGTACAAAAGTATCACATAACAACTGATGCCCACAGTGTTGTAAATCTATAGTGTATGCACATGCACAAATATACAATTACATTCGTTACAGTACATACAATATACATTCTGAGAGATGATTGTATCTGAAGGTACATGAATAATGTTAATAAAGCAATGTAAAGCAATAGCAAACCAGCCCCAATTTCACCATACATGTGTGGTATGCACCTTCAAAATATCAAAATATGGGTGGCTTCACTAACAATATCTATCAATATATTTGGATTCTGACTGCATCCCCTGATTGCAAGTTCTTTTGCAAGCTTAGCAGAAGTCCTATGCCCCCAAGCTTTCAGCACGCCAGTTGGTGGTTCCCGTTCGCCTTTCGCTTCTGACGCGGCATCAGCTGTGACTCCCCCAGTGCCTTCTGAAGACGTGCTGTAGCCTTCACCCCAAGCCATGTGATGCCATGGAGATCATGAAATAGAACAGCTACCTCCGCTTCCATCAAACCTAGCAGCTACCAATGGGAACATTTCACCCAATTTTGCATGAATGACTTGTACGTTGAAAAGTGAACATGGATCAGCAATGACATCAGCAATGACATCATCAGCAATGACATCATCATCATCATCATCATCATCATCATCATCATCATCATCAATGGCTATTACCCCTGATGTTCCCTCACCTATGACGATCTGGAACCCCCAAAGGAGCCTCAGTGCGTCCGCGGTCGGTAACTTCCTTCACAGAATTTTCCTTGAAGGTCCAATCTTCCTGCCGACGCTGATGATAAGATGGCCATGGTGACAAACAAAACCTGGTATGCACCAACCTTTGGAGGATGACTATTCTTGTACATGTGTTAAACCCAATGACATAAAGACCATGAAGAACCAGCATCTAGGGATGACATCCACAACCCAATTATGGCTTTTGAAGGGGATGGTTGACTGTTGGGTCTACCACATGATGATGATGATGATGATGATGACGACGACGACGACGATGATGATGATGATGACTATTATTAATATTATTACTTTTTTAAAAATGCTGGTGGGGGCGGATGCTCAGATGCTGGGAATTATTGGCACACGCCTATCAAATCATGTCGGTGCAATCGTCTATGTCAGCATAGGCATGTATTTTCGGGTGAAACGAGGTCTGTATGTATATAAATATACATATATGTATATATATAGCGGAAAGATGTAGTATGTTTTTGTATATGTAATACTGTAATACGATATATATATATATTATACAAATACATATACATGTGTATATATACACCATGTATAAACATCTTAAATACATAAAAATACACTCATTGCCGAGAGCTTCAGATCTGCCATCAAATCACTTTTTATACTTCATGAAATACCAATCAGTGATTCTATCCCCAGTTATGCACCATGTTTCTCATCCCACTGTTGCTCATACCTCAACGCAATTTATGGCAAGTAATTCTCATTGTTGTTGTTGGAGGTTTTCCCAAAGCTTCCTTTTGGCATTTCCGGTGTCTCACATCACCGGTCAACTCACAAAAACTTGAAAACAAGCACGCAACACTTGGAGATTCATAACTTACATAAATGCACATTTACCAACATTCAGGTCTTTAAAGTCCTGTCCAAAATTAGGGAACCGCTTAATCAATGGGTGAATTATAATTGCCACTATTAAAATGGCCATAACTATTTTTTTCTTATTTTTGGATAGATTTATGTGTATATATATATATATATGTATGTATGTTTTTGTTGGTGATATCCAAACATATCCTAACATATCCTATGTATCACCATCTATCCCCGTAAAAATATATGTTTCATAGTACAATTTCTATATAGTGTTTGTTGTCTAAATCTCCAAAAAAAAATCATTGATTTTCTACTTACAATGATTTCAAATCAAGTTTTCTCCAGATCTTCATAGATTTTCCGTACTAAAAATGACTAAAAAGGCCACAAATGAATGAAATTTCCCTGGTCCCCAGTCGCGTTTTTTATCGTTTTTTGGTCCTCTCGGTTGCAGGCGCGCAAGGCATCCAGCTGCGCTTGGAAGCTCCAGGCACCGTCCAGCTGAATGCGGCTGCCCACCTAACGAATCATCGGAGGATCATGTACATATAAATTACACTACATATATACCATACAATACTTGATAGAACTATAGTACTACCATTATACATTCTACTATTTATCGTACCATTATGGTTTAGTATATACATATAGTACTATATCATACAATACCTATAGTTACTAGTAACGATATATGATACTGAATACATCATTACAGCATAGTAACTATAGGTAATATTATATATAGTAGTATACTTGGGCTATGTGAGAGAGGGATATACTTAGATATCCCATGGTCTAACGATGTTAAACGCTGATCAAATCATCTAAGTATATTGTCTATGTTAAATGCTATCTAAGAATATCTAAGTGTAGACGATCATATGATCAACTAGGGTATTCGCAGATAATCCAACATCTCTCTCCCATATACCCTAAGGACATCCTAGTATAGATAGTGTTAGATACCCATCTGACCCTATCTCCCATCTTGGGTCTATACTTTTGGTACGGTATATCCATGTTAGAACATCCCTAAGTATATTCAAGTATAGATACGCATATAGTCTAACCATGTGATCGAAGTAAAGATGATCCATCTTGATTGTTCGATCCCCACTTTTCCCGGCCCCATGGTTGTGACCTCCCGACTGCCGCCACAATGCTTCCCCATGGCGAAAAAAAGGGTGAAACTACACAACTGAAGAGCTATCAAGCCGCCCAAGTCCCCAAATCAGCAGACTGAATGACTTAGTATGTATACACACGTGATCATAGGATTGTAATAATCAGTTATGTATATATATATATATATAAGTACTCAATATGAGTACATATTACATATGTATGCACATGGATGAGATCTAGCTTGAAATCTGCAAATGTCATAAGATTGGTGAGGTGCTTTCTTGCTGATATTTGCGAGAAAAGTCGATCCAATTGGATCGATGCTGGCGTTTTTCACGCCGAGAGGTAGATTTTCTTGAGCCACTGGACCAGGGGAAGCAAACGCAACAGTAATGACACAGCAGGAGCATCCAACAAGTGAGGTCGCTAGTGGGCCACAACCAATCAAAAACGCAATGGGTCGTAAGTAGGTTACTAACCATTGAGGTGGCGAACCGTTTAACCGCTTCAACTTCAAACTCTCAAATCCATATGCTATCGCTGCAGTGTCTGTTCAAGAAGGGCTGGATGTAGAGGTTGGTGCGTTCAAACGGTTCCAAGCATTGGCTACAGGTCAAACAAACTCTGGTACCCTCACCAAAACAGGTCGCAAGTGGGGGTGTTCATACCCCCTCAGTGTGGAACTACAATGCATTTTAGGTTTTGATGCATGCCCTTTTCATTTCATATCATCTAATCTGTTCGGATAATCCCAGGTGTTGATTGAACACACTTTGGACTCATACGAATTTCGTCGGTTTACATCAAAACACATCAGGTGCAAGAACATAGTTTTCCATAGTGTTTTGCCTTACATGTTTAGGTTTGATCACTATAATCGGGTCAATCTGTGGAAAACTCTCCGAAATGGTGCAGTGTTGCCAGTGAGGACTCCTGTTGGTCGTTGATTGTAGGTGCTTATACTACCTTTTCATCTGACTGGGGCAGTATCATAATCCAATTTGGCTAAGAATCCGCTAAGAATCCCCCATTCACTTACCAGTCATTTAAAGGGGGTTTCCAATCATGATCCCTATCCTCAGATTTCCCTAGACTTCCCCAGTTTCCTCCCACGACTTTGGGGATTTGCCGCCCAAATCCCAACCTCATCACCAAGCTGGCTCCTTTCTTGTAGAGTCGATGTTTGATTACCGCAGGGTAATTACTGGGGAAAATATGGGAAAATGATGTTTGAAATCATGCGATTCTATAGGGATCTATACTTTAGGGCATTCTAGTTTCAATCAAAGCCAGACTCTCAGAATCATGGAAGAACAGTATAATATATCACAATTTTGGGGCTATAGATGTCTGCATGGGTAACTCGTTAACAATAGGGGGGATGTCATGCATGGAAAACATCTAGACTCTAGACTTAAACCATCTGAATTCAAGGGAGCTTCTGGCCAAACAACCAACATGACCACAAAATATCCTTGAGATTCCTTGAGTCTTAAAAGGTACGGCTCAAATTGGGGTACCGTTGAGAACCCTCACCTTTGACCATGCGTAGTGGGACGGATCATCGATGATTTTGATCCATACTTATTTGGACTGGACACCATGGGCTGGTTCTCCATTTTTCATGTAGGGTATGGCAACCCACCCAGGATATATGTGCTATCTTCAATATTATCATGACCTCCCTGGGGCTATAAACCCGCTGAAATTATTCAGATATCCATGATGTCAGCAGTCCCCTTGTCTTCGTACTGACTGGGTGGGATGATTTCGGCAAAGATCTAAACTGTTGTTACATGGTTTTCCCCATCAAACCATGAAGATGTTCCTTGCATTTTTTCAAAAACAACAATCCAACGACCCTTTGGTTCTCCAAGTTTTCTGCGCCTTCAGCGGAGCCATTTCTCCTGGGCCACGAGGACACTTGTCCACCGATTGTGATCAAAGATCAAGCAAGGCTTGTACAACCCCTCCAGTACTGAGCACGGTATGATGGTGAGTTAGTATATAGTATAGTTATCATTGGATTTACCAGATTACATCAGATTACGCATTAAGCCATTTTGTATTGTTTACTCAAGTAGACGAATCTGACATGCCAACAAAGAACATGTTTGAGCAGTCAGCAAAGGCAAGACACAAAAGACTAAGATGCAAACGCATTCCGCTCGACAAGCACAACTTGCGAGGCCTTGGCAACAGCAAGGGGCAGCAGCTCGGTTAAGAACAGATGAATCTCTGTGTTTCCCAAAAAGAAAGAACGAAGGAACCTCTCTAACAACCCTACAGAAATCTATGTCTGTACTGGATCTTATATTCATGTGATAGAATTGATCATATAATTTTGTATGTACATATCATATAATATAGTTGTATAGTATCATATAGATTCATATAGTTCGATGATATTAATTTCTATGTGGCGTTCATTCGTTTCCATGGCTATGAGTCAAACCCTGGCAACCTCTTTGACCCTAGAATAGCTGGTATAGCTGGATGTATATTCCCCCAGTCATATGGTAAATTCATAGGTAACTTGAGCCATCCCCATATCTATTGCACGAGCCGCACCTTCTGCTCCTGGTCCAGGAACTGCGGCAAATGCACCAGCGAAGAATGTTTGCACTCCTGAAATAGCCCAGAAACCATGGGAGCATGTGGGAAAATTCTGAAAAAAATCATAGGCTCCGAACTAAATAGAGGTTTGGAGCTGGGAAACTCGTCGAACTCAATGGGGGGTTTTCCAGCCATGTTTGATTACCAGAGGGTAAATGGATTTGTTCATGGAAAGTGGCTCAGTTTTTTGAGCGCAAATATGTTGTGGTGACACCTCTACAATACGTGTTCCCTTCAAGCAAATCTGAGATGAAAACGTCGCTAGCAGAAATTCCTTGGCCAGGTATGGGTCAAGAGATTGGAGTGCTCCTTTGGGGTACTTCTTTGGGGTACATATATTTTTCTGGACCCACAAAGGGCTTGTGATTGTTTGGACACAGGCATAACATCTTCCATTCGGAAACTCTTGAAGGCTAAGAATTTTCACCCCTGCTCACGTTGGATTCCGGGAGGCCATCATCAATAGCAGTTGGGAGTTGATTTTCACAGAATCATGCACATCTCTGCATATCTTTTGTAAATACAAGGCTTTGTAAACCAGCTTTCAATGGATTGGTCAAAGGGAAAAATCTTAAGCCGAAACGAGCCCAACATGTAGGGGGGTCCTATTTTTTTCCTCAAACCCCAAGTCTGGCAACCGTGTGAGGCGTCGCAGGTCCTTCTTGGAGCAACTGGAACCTCGCTGAACACAAGCATTTGTCGAAAGTTGCAAGGGTACAGAAGACACTGTAGAATCTGACATCAACAATATCTATGAAAAAGAAATCTATAGTTACCCTCTGGTAAACTAACATAACTATGGAAAATCACCATTTTTAATGGGAAAATCCACTATAAATGGCCATTTTCAATAGCCATGTTAGTTCACCAGAGGGTATGGAGTGTTTCTTGAAATTCTTGGAATCAACTTCTGCCAATGTCGCCTCGACTGCAGTTTCCCCCATCTTCCAAAGCGACATACGGTGGTCCAGCCAAGCTGCTTTTGGCCAAGCAAATGGATTTTTCCCGATACGCCCATGACGACCAAGCCTGCACGGCGCTGACAGAGTGCCACAGTAGCTTCAATATCGCAATCTCGTCACAGTTTGGGCTCACTTACACTCTGGTAATCAAACATGGCAATGGATATGTTCTTATATCTGGAGGTTTCAAGGTTTTATGGGAGAATCACCCATACATGGGGGATTCTCCATTGCCATGTTTGATCATTGGAGAGTACCTTGAATTCTTGCATAAAAATATCCCATTTCACCTGTGATCCCATCTCGGCTTCGCATCGTCTACAAATGAGTCTCTTTGTGCTTGTGGTCCTACGTGGTCAAACCAAAAAAAGGGACATCAAGGTAGGTGGGTCAAACCGATCATGATGGTGACGATTATGATCATACATAGTCATGATTATGATTGTAGTCATCCTTATTACTGTAATGATGACAATTATGATTTCTATTACTGTTATTGATTATCATCGTTAGTGGACATGATTCGCTGTAAAGGGTCCCCAAAACAATAAGAGGTTTTCCAAAATGGTACAGGTCATGTCTATTTCGCAAGTCCGGATTCAACTTGTCTATCTTTTTTGGTGCTATACTCTCCTATATACTGTATATATACATATGTATATATATATATATGTATACATACATCATACATGTATATATATATATATATGAATACATATTAATATAATATAATATAATATAATATAATATATTCTCATTTATAGATGATTTTCCAAATATATTCCATGATAAACCTGTTTAAAACCAACCAGGGTGCTTCTGTCTCAAGGTCATCCGCCTCCATCTTGTCGAAGACCGCTTGAGGCCGCGTGATACCTGGTAGGGTAAAGGATTTAACCAGCAAAAAACTATAAAAAACTAGGAGTTATATAACCGACACGATTCAGGTTTCCCCGGCAGAACATGGTGACGTTCCCCTCAAAAATTAGGATTCAGTGAGGAAATCATTTGTGGATGGTGAAAGGTATCGAGATTTAAGCAACAAAATGGGGCTATCATGGTATATGTAACCCACGCTATGCTATTTGGATACGTTTGAAATGGGGATACCAGATTCCCACATGCAGTCTAATGGTGAAACTTAATGCTCAGACAAATTATTAACTGTTGGTGGAACCCCAACAGATTTGATTCGAAAGATGATGTTGGAATTGAGTCTAGGGCCTAGGGCTGTATCCAATCCCAACGGTGATTGAACAAAACGAACGTCCGC
This sequence comes from Symbiodinium sp. clade C Y103, assembly GCA_003297045.1. Taxonomy (NCBI): domain Eukaryota; class Dinophyceae; order Suessiales; family Symbiodiniaceae; genus Cladocopium; species Cladocopium sp. clade C. Next base: position 74,737 of record BGPT01001087.1, read on the forward strand.
AAGTCCATGTATTCGTCAATATTCCCATACAATCTATTGTGTAAAATGTCTACTCATTGTCCCCCTGTTTGTTGAAGGTTGGTTCCATCACCATTTCTGTATTGTTGTTTGGTGAGCACTTGCATCTTCATTTATGGTTTAATGATAATCAGGAACAATCATTCATGGTTGGTTTCATAAACCACCACAATATGAATCCACATTTATGAAGATTATACTCCCAACAAAAAGGCAACATGGTAAACAAACCATGTTGGAAACTCCTCATTTTTGCTATGAAATCTCAATTTGTGTTGCTTACTCTGCAGTCGACATGGAACCCCCACCATTTATGGCTCATTTTCCGGTTAGGAGGCCGCTGGTTATCCATATTTGCTCAAGAGGAAGTCACCAAGTTGCTTCCAGCTCCAACAGTGGTGGGTTGCTCTGAAAATATGGTACCCTCAAACCTCATGGTTTAGAATCTGTTTGCCTAGAAAACTTGCCGTATGCTGTGGACATATGAAATATCCCCACTTCTGAAACACACTATACCAATACCTATATTCCAAAAAAAAATAACATATATATATATATATATTCCCATGATATTGCCAATATGAGAGCCCTATCAGAACCCCATTCGCATGTGTCCGAACATGAGGTATATATACCCCTAAATAGCCATTTTTGAGGCAGCTTTGCTAGAGAAAGAGATGATAACCATTGAAACCATCAACTTTGAGTGAATCCGCCATTTTCCGACACACACAGACAGAGATACAGTATAATTTATAGTGTGGATTGTATCCCATTACATTAGCATCTACTAACCACAATATAGTCATATCATAACCATGCTATATATACATATATATATATATCATACTTGCCCCATGTTCAGACACCCCCAAATATCATACTAAGTTGGTTAGTTATATATGTATATAAAGTTACATATATTATATTCCACCAAATCCACATGAACAAATCCGATGAACAACGCGTTTCTGTTCACGGGTAGTTGCCCAAATTTGGAGACACACTCAAATTAGATATAGCTGGCTATTTACATATATATATATATTATATAAATACAGTATACCATTTACATCCCATGAAACACCAAGATATATCCCGTATGGCTTGTAACTATAGATAAAAACATTATAAACCTGATTATCATATATAATGTACTTATCAGAGATGGGAGTTTCTTAAAGTGCTTGATCCCCAAGTCACCATGGGTTTCAATACTAATTCATGGTCTGATGACGTGGATGACTTTGGGTGCCCCCCCCTGACTGAGGAAACCTCCATGTAACTGTAGTTACCCTGTGGTTATTCAACATGGCTTTGGAAAATTGTCCATTTATAGATGATAAATTTCATGATTTACCTATTGTATATATATATATATATTCATAATGATGTTTCAGTTCGCAAAGCATTGAATAACCAGTTGAATTCCAGAGCTGTAGATAAAACCAATGTTCATATATCATGTAGTTAAACGATAGAAGTGTAGCCCTCCCAGTTGTTTCTCATAAATCGGCGATAGATCCCATGAAATCCCCATTGTTCTTGGTTCAGTCACCATATATTCCTATTCATTTTCCATGATAAACCATTCATGTTGGGGTACCTCCATTTGTTGAAACCTCCAGTTGTTTCTTCCCCACGATGCTGCCCTGCTGCAGTTGCTGCTCAGATCCAGCCACAACGCCTTCGTCGAGCCCTTTGAGCGGCGCTCGCAGCGGTCTCGCAGCGCGGCTTCAATGATGCGCCGCGCCGCGTCGTCGTCCAAGCCTGACGGGATAGCATGGCTGGGTCAAACGAGATATGTATACATTGACATCCAATGTATACATCATACATGTATATATTATATATATATATACATGTGTATATATATATATATATGTATATATATATATATGTAAACGTATATGTAGACATGTATGTATAAATGCAAATGCGTATTGTAACCCACCCTTCAACCAAAGATTAACCTAGAAATTGCACAAAATATGGTGGCCTTTCGTATTTTTCCAATGAATTGGTGGGCTCATTTTAATATCATATATTGCATACATGTTTGTTATACATATATAGTCCCTTCTCGAATAATACATACAACAGAAACCAACAAATTACAAACTTACAAAAACACAATAGATCCAGCAACAAAGCAGAGTCTCGAGGGATGTCTTTTGATCTCAGGGGAATGGGATTACTGAAAAAAACGTGAGAAGCCGCAGCAATTTAATGCAATTTAGATGTATGGGGAATACAAGTGATTTGGGATCATGATGTAATGCAATGAGATGTAATGAGCATGTATAATGATTTGGGATATTCTTCAAGTGGGGGGCCGCAAAAACATTATTTTCACCATCAAAGATGCTAAATCACTCGGATGATTTTTGGGTTCACGATTCTAAGAAAGACCCGTGTATGATTAACCTGCAGGATGATCTAATTATGAAGTCCAATAATCTCTGGGAGGCTCTGAAATTGGCCGAGCAAGAGTAGTGATGCAGTCCGAAGACCGCCAACGACCGTTCGGATATCATGAGGATACATACATAGAAATACGCGGCAGTTCTCCTGATAATGATATGTTGGGTGTCTGATGAAGCCAAGATGGGAATACAACGAATCAACGGTAGCAGGCCCAGCGTACAATTGGATTTGTCTCTCAGGGAAAGGAAAAACAGAAACACAGCTTTGCACAAAATCCCAGATTGGAAACCCCAATCCAATTCCTATAATGCTTGGTAATGAAGTAATTATCTAGATACATGTGTCTTGATATATGGTTTCACAGATTGGAACATCCCACGTGAAGCAATTGGCATTCCAAACTTGCGACCGAGAAGCTATTCTCAGATAGGTTCAGCTCTTCCAAGAAGTGTCCCCCACCACCTTTTCCGAGAAGCTTCCTCAGAGCCAAACATGGCTGCTAGAAGAGGAACTGCATCTGCTCGATCTCAAAGTGCAAGAAAAGGGACATACCCCAACATGTATTTTACCAGCAAGTATAGTTAATTAATGTGTGTGATTAAATCATGTATGTATATGTCTTCTGTAATACAGCCAGCACACCCACAGCTCAAATGTGTTTACCCAACACTCATAGTCAATTGGTCACTGATGGGTCTGTGTTCAAACAAGCAGTAGATGGGGAAAAAATGAATGACTCCAGGGGACCCAACCCTATCTGAAAACACCTTTTCTTTCTGAGTTGAATCCCATTGGTGGTTGCTGGCATAGCCATTAGTACTCAAGATGGTTATCCAACCAACCCAGTTTCCACATGTTTCCACATGTCTGAAATCTCCACGGCATCTTGGCAACAGAAAAACACAGACAAGTCTTATTTCATTTGCCTGTTGAGATTGGGGATTTCCCATTGTAAGGTCAAACTACCAAATGATCTACCCAGTCTACCCATTGTTGGTGCTTGATCTGGGTACACACCTTCTGGCAAACCTGGCAATGGGAAATCCCGAATGGGGTGAATCTCCACAGCCAGGTCAGACTACCAAAGGGTGAAACTCAAGTGCCTGAAAGATCATGGTAGCATAAAAATCATCATTCCAATTCAAATAGAACACTTTGAAACCGCCAAATATCTCATCATTGGTTTCATAGAGTCGCAGCTGCACCGAAAAAGACATCGCAACAAAAAACAGGTCCCCCCCCTATCCGGCGAGGCACACCAAACGGATCACTTCGGCCACACAGGCCTCACTGGAATCCAAATGGCAATTGATCAGCCTGAGCTGCCACGTGCCGGCTGATAGGCTAGCACGGGAGTTGCTGGCTCTGGTTTCATCTTGCAGAGATGGGGATGGTGAAGAGACCCTGGAAACCAGATATATGTTGGGATAATAGAGAATGTAGCTCACTGACATATATATACTATAATATAAATATATCACATTTGGTTAATGTACATATGTTAATTCAGCTGGGAAACTCAATTCGTAGCTCCAACTGGCTCCCGATTCAAAAAAGGAAATATTAATTCAATATAAGGAATATGGATACCAAAGCTCAGATCACTGCTCCCTCTCAGGGTGCCGTCTATGGCCAGGGGATGTGTCGATCAGCAAAGCTTTGGACAAGAAGACTCGGTTCCCCGGTGGATAAACATCCATTTACCAGCTATATTAATGTGAACTAAACTAGGGTTGGGTCCTTATTTCTTGGAGGCAAATCCAAAAGGGCAAACATGCCAGAATCTTGGATTCTGAAGTCCTTCATCAGAGTTGTGATTCGAAGCAATGATTGGCAATGGAACTCTGGGCATTTGAGCAGAACGAAAACAAAACATATTGAAGAACTCACCCTGCCAATATGAAGCAAGACATGGTTGCTGACCTCATCTCAGGCACAATCTGCAAGTTGGAATGATCTTCCGACCACCAGCTGTCCAAGAAAACCGCCCACTTCAACATAGTTCCCTATATTTATCCTGTGAAAGTACCCCTTTTTGGGGAGTTATCAATAGCACCTGTTACCATCAAAGCATGATGTGGAACTTCGCCCCCCCAAGGACACGGTCCGTCCCCCAAAAGAGATAGCCTTGCAGCAACTGCAACAGCGATAAACCTCATGGATATCCGAAGATCATGAAGATAAGCATCCTCTGGAATGTGTTGCGTTTCTGACATCTAGTTAGAGACTTGTTGTATCTCAATACATGTATATATATATATATATGGCATATTACATACACACACATCTAATACAGTATCATTCATATTATATATACACATCTACAATCATGATGATCATGAATAGATCCACATACCCTCTGGCAAACTAACAGTTTGCTATTGAACATGGCCATAGAAATAGTGGATTGTCCCATTCAAAATGGTGGATGTTCCATAGTTATGTGGCTGTTTACCAGAGGTTATCACATAGTCATTCTCTATGATATATGTTATTTTCCATATTAACATAGCCTAAGTATACTACTATATATAGCTATTCTACGGTATAGTACTATATACTAAACCATAATGCTACTATTGGACCTGCCAAGGCGCTGAACGCATTTCAGCTTTGATGAGCTGCGGCAGATGTGCACCGCTTGCTCCAAGGCGCGGGCCGGCGAGGGGTGCTCTCGGCGACCCAGCAAGGGCTGGCCGTAGATGACCAGCTCCCGAAAGGGCGGTTCGCCACGTTGGAATCCGTGGAGTCTGCCGGTTGCTGAAGATGGAGCTTGGAGATTTTTACATGAGTTGATTGAGGAGTTTATGTGAATATGCCATCGTCCTACTATTTAAGGTACTGGTTTATTCTTGGGTTTACCTGCCTCATGTTTTTTTGAGGAACAAACTAGTTCGACTCAACGCATCAATACTAACTCTGGTTCAAAGAAGTCCGTGATTGGCTGAAAAAGATAGTGAGCCATTCCTCTGAACCATCCTCACTTGCTGATGGCTATCAATCAATCGTAATGATTAGAAACATGAGAATGGGCTTCTGGCTTTTAAGGGGTTGAACATGTAGAAATCTCGCAGAAGATTTTTTTAAAAAAACATATGTTGTATGGTCACCCATATATACATAGATCAATACATTCATATGTGTATGTATAGATCAATATGAATACGTGTATATATATATATACATATACATATAATAAAGAGAATCCTTAGAATAGGCACGTAAATATCTATGAATGGATTAATGACCATCCCCTAATATGGACAACAGTTCCAAGTGTTGACAATAGCTCATGTGGTAAACCAAATAGCAATCTATACCATGTTTTTCCAGAAACTGGTTGTATAAACCAGGTGTATTATTGGTTTTACCACAGAAAATTAATCATCATCCATACTTATGGATCGACTGGGCAGCTTTCCTACCCAGTCTTAAAGACCAAATCACAATTAAATCCATAGGACTGGGCGATTTCGTGGATTGCCTGCAACCCATCCCGACCCTCTGGGATCAACTAGACATCTGGAAGCCAATAATAGATCCAGTAGTAAAATGATCAAAGACAATGGATTTATCCATGTTTGGTATTCCATGAGAAATATATGGGATGTCGATTTTATGGTATGTGATATGTTTTACAAATTGGTCATATCAACTTACATTCGAACAAACCATTAGTGTGTTATCATTTAAATCAACCTGCAACACCACTGTCCCTATGGAAGCTAGGAAGTATCTGGGGTATCTTTTGGCGGAGTGAGGTAAGGATTCAAATACCAATTTTTCAAGTGTTTGGATTCCGCATGATTCCGCAGGTTGTGGTACCCTCTGGCAATCAAACATGGCAATGGGAAACCCCCTTGTAAATGGAGGTCTGTAGCTGGGAAATTCATCTATAAATATCTATGATCCATTGCAATATTTAAAGTCAGATTTACCGTGATTTACAATATAGCAATGCTTATCTCATATTACCTCTATATAAATGACTATCATACCATACAATGATGATCTCTAAACAATCTATGTACACAATCATTTTAATGTTTTTTTAATAATAGATATAGTTGATATCAACCATCTTTGAATGACACCGTTGAGTAACGCGCACCTCAACAGGATGGAGACCGCTTTCAGCAGACGAAAGGCTCCACGGTCTTGGCCCTCGCGCTCGCCGTCGATGGCCTCCAAAGGCTTCAGGAGGTGTTTGCAGCGCAGCTCGCTGAGAGATAAGCTGCCCTCCTGGTGGCTCAGTCGCCGGGGGATCTGTTGGATTTTTCAACCTTGGTTCCTTCTTGTGATTCTGAAACAAGATACAATAATCTTAAGTATATCTAAACATGATTAAATATGATTAAATACTATGACATAGATTGACAGTGGGAATTGTTGGCCAGCCTTTCTAGTGGCTCCACACCGTGCTTGGTGAGGGTCGCGAAAAGAGGTCACCATCATCGGTGATGCCATTTTTATGACCTGCAAAATCCTGCTGCGATGGTGATATACCAAGAAGATCCAAGAAGGGCAATGAATTCACCAGATTTGAGATCACTGCAGAGCTGGGAGATATACCAATCACATCTTTCAACACGACCATTGGGTAGCATTATCATCTCAACCAACAAGAATGGGAGACAAGCAGCCCAGAAACTAGTGAAGCTGGACCAGCCATTTTTGTCGACTATCAACACACTCAATATTGGAACTCCGAAAATGATCAGGCATCCGACAGGAAAAACATCGACCAAAACAAGGGCGCTTGCGCTTGCGAGCATGGGAGCTGAAAGAAAATCAAGAAGGATGGTCTTCGATGTCCATCCCCGTGAATTTTTGTGGCTGATAACAATGGCAACATATGGCAACCCATTTCAACATGATAAATAGGATAAACCATCAGAATCATCAGCTATCTAAGGATATTCAGCACAGACTAACTGAGATGCATGTCATCGAAGTGTCAGGTTTGTCTGGTGGACGTACACATTGAGACCTGAACATATCTGAACCATATCTGAACTGTGGCGCTCTACATGTGGCTTAATGACCAGGCTCCACCGCGATTCACAGAGTTCTGATACTGTTTAGCCACGTCGGCGTTCTTGCACCGATTTCTACCGGATGGCTTGGGCCACAGGTCACAATCTAAGTACGAAGGAACCGCAACGCTTTTTTTCACTCATTTTAGGGTTGCCCATACTTGATGATCATATTTCGGGATATCTCAATTTTGACTCTACACTCCTCGAAATCAACATAGATCACCAAGAATATGCAGCTTTGGAAGATTATATTCCTGTTGCAGTCTGCAATTATTGGTTTCTATGCTATAGTTCTCAAGTGTGCAAACTCCAGCCAACCAAGATGGATATACAAAAATCAAAATATTCCCAACAGGAACATGATCTACTGTTTTGGTGGGTGTTCCACATCTATATACTGTACACTACATTGCCATCTGTGGCACCATTCATTAAAATAACATAGGTATAGAAAATCCATCAGAAATGTAAGTAATTATCAGAAATGTAGGTAATTTTCCTGTTGAGACTTGCTATTTTCCTCCGGATATCTCTATGGTAGTTTGCTGGAAGATATTGCAAACATTGAAATATGTATACATGGTTCTATATAATTATTGTATATTATTGTATTTCAAACTAAATATAGTCCCATTACCCAGAAAAATGAAGATTATATATCGCATAATGTGGGGGATGTTCCCACAGTAACTTGGTACATACGCATTCTCCCATTTCTGGTGCTTAAATCAGCGAAATGTTTTTGCTAAATTCACATCTGCGATGGATTCATCGAAATGTTTGTTGGCAAAAGCCACGGTTTCCTAGGTTGGATCGCTATTGTTGGTGGTTAGATCACCATGTTTGATGCTTAAACCTGCTTAAACCGTCATTTCAAATGGAAATTGTTCAAAACCCTCTGTTGTCCCAATTAAAAACCGGCTGGCTAAATCTGGCGAATAGGATTTCCCATAATGAATTGTCATCATCCCCAATTGGTTGGTATAGACCCTATAATCAAGCAACAGGGGTTTTGACAACCCTCGGAGTAAATCCGGCCAAATCCTGGGAGCATAGTCGTTCTCCAAAATGCAACATGTTTGTTTCACTATCAAAACATAGGCAATTGATGTTTAACCATATTTATATATATATATATATTTATATACTTGATGTTTCAAGCACCATTTCAAGTGCTTTAACAACCAGAAACAAGTGATTCAGCCACCAGAAATGCGCCATCTTTGATGGTTAAATCATGTTAAATCATGTTAAATCCCAATTTTCTGTGGTTAAATCCACACGTTCAATGGTTTGAATTATGTTAAATGATGAACACCATGGAAATCCACCGCGACCTCCGCAACCTCCCGCGACACCGAAATTTGCTCCTCCAAGGCCATGTCCAAGAACTCCGAGATGTCAGCAGCCACCTGTAGCAGCTGATGGCAGTTCACCAAGCCAAGAGATCCGTAAAATTAGATGGGGAGATTCTATGGGACATCATAGGAATTATATGTACATATAATTACATATACATACTTATGATTACTTATGCATCTTTGCATAATAGATTCTAATATAGTACAATTAGTCAACATAATGTATGGATGGAACGTGTGCGTTTATCTGTATATATACAGTGTATGAACCAATCTGATGTCGTGATCATTTATGTGTCCGAACAAAGATAAGACAAATTCATAAGAATAAGCATTAAAAGCCGTAACATTCCTATAGAACAAATCCAAAAATCGTTGCTTCTTTGGGTCATGCAAGTTTGAGGCAATAAACATCGGAGTCCAGGCATCGCAGATCCCCGCCTTTCGTTGCCATCCACAGGCCCTCTGTACAGATGCATCTTGCGCGAGGTTGTTAGCCCGCAACATGGACCATGGCCAGCGGCGTTGTTTCAGCGGACGACCTTTTTGGGAGTTGAACATCTTCTTCACAGTGCTGGGACGGATGTAGATGGACCATTTCTCACGGCTTGACTGCCGGCAGGTAAGTTGAAACTCCCATGTTATGCAAGTGTGCAGTGTAGATAGCTTACTCGGTGGTTTATAAGAAATAATCCCAGAAAGCGCTTGAACATCTCAATTCCGGCCACGGCTCCTGCATGATCACAGGTCTTGGAGGCCTCTAGTCATGAAGCATTGTAGAATCATGTGGCAAAGCCAATGCCATGAACCATCCCAATTCGGATTTATGAAATGTTGTTTACCACATTAAAGTGGAACTGGACTCACCTAATGTCTGCAAACTTCTTGTGTGGTTGCAGTAACCATGGTTCAGCTCTGCTTGTCAGCACGCTCAACTGAGCCTTGAGGGTGCGAGCGGTGCCCGTGGCTCAAAGGTATGTGCGTGATCCCGCAAGATGGGATTATTTGGCTACAATAGTGCCTGTCACCTCAAACAAAGACTATATACATGTTGGTGTATATACAAATAGGTCATACATATATACTTAAACAAATATGTATATGTGACGTATATGTATGCAGAAAATAACATCCCAGAGTCCCAGAGTCCCAGAGTGCACTGTATGTTTTAGCTATGTATATATATATATACATATCACCACAGCTTTCAAACAATATGACAGGATCTAATTGATTGTAGTTGATGACCTGACCAACGACAGCTGTCCTTCGAGAATCACTTGGGACTTCCCCAGCCAGTCGCAAAGCACCACAACAAACCAGTTTTTTTCGTTGCCATTGCGACCATCTGGGCCCCCGCTGTGATGCTCATTTGAATATCTGCTACTACCACCAAGATCTGCGCATCTCATCTAGCTGGTGGGCCGCCTGTGATGTCTGAAAGCTCTCAAGCTCTCAATCTTGCATTTGAGGGACACATGTATTAGAACATGTAACAGGTACACAAGTGTAATTAGACACATGATGACACACGTTCATATATTGATATGAAATAAATAAACCAAGTAGCTTTCACTAGAACTCTGTTCTGCCATCTTATCCAAAGGGCCACATGTCCAGACTATCATAGTCTCCGCCACCAGTCATTTTCCCAGCAAATATGCGAGTTTCTCTCTCGCTTTGCTGCGTGGTGCCTCCACCGGAGGGACTGGGACTGAGCCCTGGGTGCCATCCTTCGTCGTTTCGACGGACGACACTGGGGCTGTGTCCAAGGACTTGATGCCATTAGCGTCCCCGGTGTCCCCTGTCCGAAGATTCTCCGCTTCGTCAAGTGGCGGCAGTGGCTCCTTCAGTGGTGGCTTGACTTCAGATGGAGCAGCTGTCGCTTCACCGGGCTCGGCCTGCACAGACGTCATGTTGAATAACGAAACCCAATAGCCCATAGACGAATAGTATGCCGTCACCAATTTTCTCGTGACTTTGCCATTTGGCCGTTTAGGGGGTATTGCCTCTCTAGACCGGAATAGATGGATATAAATGCGTCTTTTCATGATTCAGTAAACCCATATATATATATATATACTCGTAAGTATACTAACAAATGTAAACCATCCATGTTTCTGCGCAGCAAGAACAGACCTGTGCCCAAAAGAGAACATGGCATTTGAGGCCAACGAAAAACCCTTCATCCGTGAGGGAAAACTATGAACTATGGCAAATCATTGAACAACCATCAAAACTCGTGAGAGCAAGGGTGCAACAAAACGTCCGGTCAGTGGAAGCCCATTTTGTTCAGTTGGCCATTTGATTCACCTGACCAGCTATGACAGCCTTGGGCTGTCAAACTCTGGTCTGGTAAAGAACTGACTCCCCGATGCTCAGCAGGTGTGGGCGGGTGGGAAGATTTCCAGCCAATGCCCTAATGCCCTTGAGCCAAAATTGGCAACCAGGCAAGGCTGTACGTGAGATCCCACCCTCATCTCCCCTCTCACTCTTCTAGGTTGTTACAAACACAGCAAGNAGTGGAAGCCCATTTTGTTCAGTTGGCCATTTGATTCACCTGACCAGCTATGACAGCCTTGGGCTGTCAAACTCTGGTCTGGTAAAGAACTGACTCCCCAACTGAGTCAAATGCCAACTGGGCCCACATGCGTAGCGCATTATGACTCGGACGAGTGCGAACGAGAAGACGATGCCGAAGAGCTCTCGTCGCTATTGTTGTCGTTTTGAGGGATCTTAAAACATTTTGAGCACTTGCTACCGGTAGGTTCTTCGGTGAGCAGTGCATAATCAGCTTGACAACGTGCAAAGTACCAGCAGCACTGAGTGCGCCACAGGTAATGTGGCCACGTGCCTCCGTGCTTGGCAGCCAGGTGGACCTTGCCACGGTGAGAACGATTCACCACGTAGACTCGGTCGTTCGGCTCGAGGCTCGGTGTGGCCGGCTCGATTTCCGCAGCTGCCTCACAGTCGAGGAAGGCGGTGACGGGCTGCTGGGACAAGGTTGTCGTAGCTACTTTGGCTTCCTGGGACGCTGATAAAATGGCATTTAGTTCGGTGCGAGCTGCAGCCAGTGAGGCCTTCAGCGACACCTCCTGAGCAAGGCTGTGAAGCTGCTCGAGGGGGGGCGTCCCGAACGTATTGCCGGAAAATTTCTGAGCCCCAGCGACCAAAGAGTTGAATTCTCCACAGCTCGATCTGTGTCCGGGCCATGTAGACGGCTCCAGAAGCACGAGCAGAGTGCCCTGTGTATAACCGGAGGCCCGTGGGCCCGGTTAGAGGGAGCTTTAGTAAGCTGGCGATGGCCTCAAAAGATGCGGCCCACCCCGCTTTTGTTGTGGGCAAGATGATAAGGGCAAAGTGATGCACCCACGTGCTCAGTGCAAGCGCAGGTATGCGTGCGCGTTGCCCCAAGTGCGCGCCAATCGGCTTTGCTGGAGGGGAGGCGCCACTTAACCAGTTTCTCATCGTGGTCGACTTCGATATGGTCTAATGAAGCATGGCTAGCCTCAATTTCACGAAGCAACCACCAAGAGGCCAGCAGAGTGGCCCTCACTGCAAACTCCGGCCCCCCCGGGGCCAAGGGTTCCCGTTTGTCAGCTAGAGCTGCGACTGCCTGCAACGGCAGTGGCTGTGCCTGCTTGGCTGGACCACGCCCGCGTTGGCAGGCTCTCTTGGCCAATTTTGCGGCCAGTGCTAGTTGAGCTGTCCACGGTTCACCTTCAGCAATGTGTCTTTGCTTGGCTACCTCAAGGTATAATTCTGCTGATCTGTATCCAGCTTTATCCAATGCTCCCATGACCGTGTAGACGATGTCGGGAGTGAGGACAAATGGGGCTGGGTAACCGGCCGCAATGGCCACGGTTTCCGAAGTGCGCTCCCTGGATGTGTGTGGTCCATGGGAGTTAGACGCACGTGCCCGCTTCCGGATGTGGTCTGCACACTCTTGGGGGCCACCCTGAGCTGCAAGAACCGCAGCGTCAATTGAGCCCCTCCCATACGGCTTGACTTGATCTGCCCTAGGAGCTCGATCTCCTTCGCCAATAGGAGGAGGAGCCGATGCCGCCCGCACTGTTGGCTGGATGGCCGGCCCTTCTGACAGCGGTTTGAAACCCTTTGGTTTCAGTGGTTTATCTACTGGTTGGGCTGGCCTTTGCCAGTACTTAGGACCTAAGGACCTCTTCATGACCCAAAACGGCTACGGCGAAACATTAAGTTACACCTAACAAGACAAAAACACGGGACACCCTCCCTAGCCTGCCAGAGCACGGCTGCACCTGTTTCCACGGCGGAGCTCGCGGATCTTCCAAAAGTCTGGACCAATCTCGATGGGAATGCGTTTAGCTTCCCCAAGACGGTCTGCTGGAAAAGGTGGAGGAGACGGGTCGTGCTGTCTACTCAGTGGGTCCGCTGTCAGGTTCAACTTTGTGTTGATGTGCTGAAGCAGCGTGACCTCGTACAGTCCCTTGGCCTGGTCGAGGGCTAGCTCCCTGGCGACAATCNGGGTCCGCTGTCAGGTTCAACTTTGTGTTGATGTGCTGAAGCAGCGTGACCTCGTACAGTCCCTTGGCCTGGTCGAGGGCTAGCTCCCTGGCGACAATCTGCATGTCGGGGGATTTGGCTTTGCCCTTTGAGAGTAGGAAAAGGGCAGATATGTTGTCTGCCTTCACTCTGACCAGCGTGCCGACAGGGAACCTGGTAAGCCATAGCCGCGCTGCCAACAGAAGGCAAAGCGCTTCCCATAAGGCCATGTGTTTTGGGATGCCCGGCACAGCACCTGTTTTCACCGTGAAGGCGAAGGGAATGGGACAGCTGAAGAATTCAGTGGGCTTCCCTCCCTCTACCAGGATGCCGCCTAGGCCCCATGTAGATGCGTCAGTGATGATAATCGCCCCTGAGTTGGGTTTGACTGCCCTCACCACGCGGGTGAATGGGACAGTCGTCTCGTCCAGCAAAGCGAGGATCCATTCCATTGCCGGTGTGATCCGCTTGGTGTGGACAAGCTTTCTGGCCCTCACTGGGCCATCATCCGTCGCCAACACCGCCCAGATCGCCCCCAGGAATGGGCGCATCAGCGGGACGACGCCAGCAAAGAAGGAGAGTGAGCCAGCCAAGGACTGGAGCTCTCGTTTTCCCGTCACTGGCCGTGACAGGATTTTGTGTATCCTCTCCACCGCCTCCGCCACCTTGTCTGGCGGAATGGTGATGGTGATGGTCTTGCGTTCTGGGTTGATTTGGAGTTGAGCTCCAATCCATTTGACCAAGTTGCCTGCTTCTGTTTTCTCGAGCTTTACCGGAAAGCCTGCGACGGCCGCCCATAGAAGGCTGATGCCCACAAGCTTGNGCTCCAATCCATTTGACCAAGTTGCCTGCTTCTGTTTTCTCGAGCTTTACCGGAAAGCCTGCGACGGCCGCCCATAGAAGGCTGATGCCCACAAGCTTGGTGCCCTTGGGGCCTTTGGCATCGTAGACCATCAGTGGGTCATCAACGTAAATCTGGGTGGCCACTTCTGGGTTCACGGCGGCAAGAGATCTGCCAAGCCAAGATGCGAACCGCCCCCAAAGGGTCGGCGATGAGACGGCTCCGAATACGAGCACGTCATACACCAATACCCTTTGGGCTCCCTTATAGGGAACCGATGCAGCTNCCAAAGGGTCGGCGATGAGACGGCTCCGAATACGAGCACGTCATACACCAATACCCTTTGGGCTCCCTTATAGGGAACCGATGCAGCTGTGAATGCTTTATCGCCACCTGATGGTATGTTGTGGAATGCATTTTCGATGTCGATGGCGAAGAATGTGGGAGTTCCACCATTTCGGAAGATTCGGATTGCGTCCCCGGCTGCGTCCATCAACCGTGGTAAAATTATTCTTTCGCCCTGGGCGCAAAGGCGGTTGACTCCAGATTCCCGGAGGTCCCAAATCAACCTGACCTTCCGTTTCTCACCTTTCATTTTCACGATGACGCCAAGTTTGTTCAATATCGGAAGTNGACTCCAGATTCCCGGAGGTCCCAAATCAACCTGACCTTCCGTTTCTCACCTTTCATTTTCACGATGACGCCAAGTTTGTTCAATATCGGAAGTCGGCCCAGATAATCCTGGGCTTCCTCCATGCTGTCGAACACGGAGATGAAGCCCTTGGATTCAGCTTCCTCCAGAAGCTGGGCCGTGTCGGCTTCCCATTCTTCAGCAGATGGGTGATTCCTCCAGCCCTCCATCTGCCTGAACAAAGTGCTGCCGTCTCCTCTTCCCAGGCTGGGCCATGGACTCGAGGAAATACTCCAGAGCTTGGGATGGGTTCTGAATACCCAAGGGGCGCTCCGGTCCGGAGCCACGAAGCCAGAGTCTTGGCGTCAGGGTCCCCTGTGAACTCTCCCCAAGCCCACAAGACTTCGGGAGAAATAGGTGTGGCCGCCTTGGTAGTCTTTTCAGGCAGCCATACCCCATCTGGTGCGATGAGGTCCACAACGAGCTTCCGGAGCTTGCCAATGAATCTTGCCCTGAACATCGGATATTGAATAGGATCAATTGCGGAGGCATTGCAAATTATTGATCTTATTGATCCAAAAAAAAGGCCAAATTTTTAGGGTTGCAAATNAATAGGATCAATTGCGGAGGCATTGCAAATTATTGATCTTATTGATCCAAAAAAAAGGCCAAATTTTTAGGGTTGCAAATTATTGAAATTTCTATTGAAATTTTTTGGTTACAAATTATTGATCTGATTATTGAAATTTTTGGTGTGCAAATTATT
>BGPT01001087.1:94608-129899 GCA_003297045.1 Symbiodinium sp. clade C Y103
AGGAGACAGCAAAGACCCAAAATCCTTGGAAAAGGAACAGCCCAGCACCTTGGAAAAGGTGCAGCCTGTGCAGCCCAAGGCCTTGGAAAAGGCAGCAGAGAGCCTTGGAAAAGGCAGCACAAAGCCTTGGAAAAGGCAACAGAACAGTTTCACCTTTTGCATGCATGAATTCAAAGATGTCCAGCTGGCCAGAATATGTNTGGAAAAGGCAGCACAAAGCCTTGGAAAAGGCAACAGAACAGTTTCACCTTTTGCATGCATGAATTCAAAGATGTCCAGCTGGCCAGAATATGTCAAAACAAACATATAATGAACAAACATAGTCTATGATAAGTCAATTGTTTATCAAATACTTGTTGTGTGTTTGTTGTGTAATTCTGGCCAGCTGGACATGGTAGAAACAAAAGTTCCCCTTGGAAAAGGGGTTAGAATTGTACAGTGTACAGGTTTCTTCCCTGTAAAAAACAGGGAAGAACAAGAGACCAACTAAGGAAGAGAAAAAAATAAATGAATAAATAAATAAATAAATAAAATGAATAAATAAATTATTTATATAATTATTAAGTAAATATATTTGAAATAGATTATTAAATATATAAATATTTATTAATTAAAAATATAGATAATTAGTAATTAAAAATATATATAAACAAAATAATTATGGAATAAATCAATACTGACACATATATTTAAATATGTAAAAGGTGGCTTAAACAAAATATGTTTTACAAAATATATAAGAAAAGTTCATATGATTGCTAGAACATTATTTTAAAACATTTTTTGTTTTTTGTAACCACATACTTTGAAAAAGAAACAAATGTTGAACCACATGGAAAGTGGAAAAACAAAAAGAAACTAGCAAAACCAAAACAAAAAACAACAAAATGTAAAAAAAAACCCACCTGAAACAAAAAAAATCTAGAAAAAAATCAAAAAAATCAAATCTGTTGAAATCTGTTGAAATCTGTTGTCAACAGATTTCAACAGATTTCAACAGATTTGATTTTTTGATTTTTTCTAGTTTTTTTTGTTTCAGGTGAGTTTTTTTTTGTTTTCTTGAGATTTTGTTTTGTTCTGTGTTGTTTCTCTCCTATTGTTTGCTGTTTTCTGTTTTAACTATTCCCTTCTGATGTTATCTTTGTATGTTTATTCTTTCTTTCTGTGTTGTTTTGTTGTCTTTTGGTTTGTTGTGTTTTGTTTGGTTTTGGTGTTTGTCTTTTGTCCACACCTTGATGCAGAATCATTTTGGCTCAAAGTTTTGTTAGGGTTACAACAATCATTGGCAAACACAATGCCACCCAAAAAGGTAATGAAAAAGCATGTGAAGCTTGGAAAAGCAAAGGGAAAGAGCTTGGAAAAGCCAGGCCTTGGAAAAGGCAAGGTTGGAAAAGCAAAGGCCAAAGCCAAAGCCAAAAGCAAACTTGGAAAAGTTTGCAAAAGGAATTTGGACAAGATGGGCAAGCTTTCCCTCCAGGAAAAGGTCCAGCAAGCTACTGAAGCAGCTGAAGACCCAGAGG
Organism: Symbiodinium sp. clade C Y103; assembly: GCA_003297045.1. NCBI lineage: Eukaryota > Dinophyceae > Suessiales > Symbiodiniaceae > Cladocopium > Cladocopium sp. clade C. The sequence continues at coordinate 96,129 of BGPT01001087.1, forward strand.
AGCAGGCAGAGGAGCTCCAGAAAAACCTTTCCACTGAAGAGAAAAAGGAGGTTTGGGGTAAGCACAATACTTACCTCAAGCACAACCCCTTGGAAAAGGAGGAGCACAACCAGCTGTCCAAAAAGGACAAAGGCACTGCAGCATGCCTCTGGTTTCTGAAAAAGGAGGGCAAAAGGTTCATCCACACCAGCCAGACTGTCAAGGCATCAGAATCCTTGGAAAAGGAAGATTTCTGGATGACAGAAAAGGAGGCCCTTGACAAGTTTGGGGAAAGAGACCTCAACCTCCACATTGAAAGTGGAAGGGTTGTGTGGAGAGAGGATCCTTGCACCTACAACTGCTGGCAATATAAGGATCTCCATGCTTGGAAGAAGAAAGTCCAGCTCAACAGAGGGAAGAAGTGGCAGTCTGGCCAAGAATATGAGCCAGATGAAGAGGACTTGGAAAAGTTCAGAACCCTCTATGATGAGGATGCCATGAACCTGGACCATGAGATCAGCCAGCTGGAAGGCAGAGCCAAAGGGTCTGGAAAGACCAGTGGCAAGCACCTTGGAAAAGGTAAGGGAAAGGGCCTTGGAAAAGGTAAGGGAAAAGGTGCAAAGGAAGAGAGGCTGGCCATCAAGGACAAGGAGCCTGATGATGAAGAAGAGCTCCCTGAAGATGAGGCCCTCAAAGATGCCTTGAAAAAGGCCAGGAAGGCCAGGGACTCTGTGTCTGCTGCCATGTCCAACTTGGAAGAAGCCTTGGGAAAGGCAAAGTCTTCTTTGTCAAGACAGGGCAAGGCAGTGGCTGAAGGGTACAGCAGCCAGCTGGCTAAGAACCTTCAGACCTTGAAGGAGGTCCTGGGTGGCAAGAAAGCTTGGAAAAGCCATGCCATCAAGAAGTTCTTGGAAGAAGTTGCCAAGAACATCAAGGGTGCCAAGGATGAGACAAAAGAGCTCAAAGCCCTTGGCAACAAGGCTGCTTCTGTTGCTGGCAGCAGGAAGTCCAAGTGAGCTTGGAAAAGCCAAGGGACTTGCCTGAAAGCACAGATGTGCAGCCCAGCCTTGGAAAAGGCACTGTAGGAACCTTGGAAAAGGCAATGTAGCAGGTTAGTCCCTATAGTAGCCCTTGCTGCAGCCCTAAGACAGGGCAGAGCAGCTCTTTAGATATAAGACAGGTATCAATGGGAAAAAATGCAGCTGCTGAGGGCCAGGGGTTAGCATGAACACACCCACACCCACACATGGTTGTAGCTTTGCATTCTGCAGCTTTTTCTGATCAAGTGTGTAGCTGTTTGCAATTGAGGTGTAGCTTTAAACCTTGGAAAAGGCTAATCCTTGGAAAAGGAATGGCCTGCAAAAGGCTCAGGGGATGGCAGCTGGAGATGGAAAGTGGAAGGCCTAGCAAGGCCAAAGCCTTGGAAAAGGAAGCCTTGGAAAAGGAAGCCTTGGAAAAGGTTGTGGGCACATGGTGTCCTTTCAGCAGTGATGGTGAGAGAACTGGCTCATCTTGCCATGCAAGATGGTGCCACAGGGAATGACCTGCACTGCATGGCCAAAGCTGGAGATTGGGGTGGTCGCCCAGGCAATTGCCACAGAGACATAATGGCTAGATTCTGCCATCATGTCACTTTGCCACAGCCAGTCAACATCCAGGTTGGATGCATTGACCCCAAAACATCACAGCCAGCCTTGGAAAAGGCTTCTGTTTTCCTGCCCCATCAAATTTGGGCAAGTTTGGGTCACCATTACCCTCTCTACATGGAAAAGATGGGGAAATGCTCCCTTGAAACCTTTTGGTCAGGGGTAGAATTATCTGGAGATGACAAGCTCCATCTCCACCCAATGACCTTGGAAAAGGATTGGAAGGTAAAGAATGTGCCATTATTCCTTCATGGAGATGGCGTTGAATTCCAGAACAGGGACTCACTCATGTGTTTCTCTTTTGGAAGCCTTTTGAGCAACATGAGCTCACTTGAAAGCCATTGGTTGTGTGCAGCATTTCCCAAATCTTGCACATCTGGTGACACCTGGCCTCCAATCTGGAAATATTTGAAATGGAGCTTTGAAGCCCTTGGAAAAGGGTACCACCCTGTGGAAGACCCAGATGGAAAGCCCTTGGAAAAGGGATCGCCATTTTTTGAATATAAGGGCCAGCCCCTACACCCACAAGGCCTTAAGGGCAGATTGTGGTCCATAATAGGAGATCAGGAATTCTTCTCAAATGCCTTGGGCCTTCCACATTGGAATTCTCACTACCCATGTCATGAGTGCGATGCTGAGAACTGGGAAGGCTGCACCTTGGAAAAGGAAGTGAAGGAAATCTGCTTGGAAAAGCAAAACTTTCAAGAATACAGCCATGCTGAGCACATGGCAGAGCCTGCCAGTGACCACCCCCTCTTTCAATTGGATCACATCTCCTGCAAAAATGTCAGGGGCGACCCTTTGCACATTCTTTTTTGCAAGGGGCTTTACAGTCACTTGATTGGAGGGATCCTGCATTACTGCTGCTGGAGGGAAGGCCCAGGCAAAATTTGCAAGAAGAAGCCTTGGGAAAGGCTGTCTGTTTTGTTTGAGCAAATTCAAGTGGAGTATTCACTCCAAGAGGCCACTACAAGGCTGACCAACCTGAAATTATCAATGTTCACTGATGCCCAGAAACCTTGGAGCAAGTGGGCAAACCTTGATGTCAAGGGTGGTGAAGCTAAGCATTTGCTGCCAGCTTTGATTCCTGTCATCAAAAGGCTCTTTGACAAGAGCAGGCTGCCAGAGGAAATGAACATGATCTTGGCAGCTGAAAGCTTGGAAAAGCTTGTGAATCTTTGGGATTTGATGGGAATCATCCCCACTGATGCTGAATTTGCAGAATCCATGGCCTTGGGAAAGGCATTCCTGGATTCTTACCATGAGTTGAATGTGTGGTCCTTGGAAAAGGACAGGAAAAGCTTCCACAAAGTGCACAAGCACCACACATTCATCCATCTATTAAAGAATTCTAAATTTTTGAACCCCAAGCTGCAATGGTGCTTCAAAGCAGAAGATTTTGTAGAAACAAATACAGAGTGTTGCAGCATTTGCTGCTCACTCGCAAAAATTTTGTTGCTTCTTGCAGCAATATGTTTGGCTTGGAGTGACCTTGGAAAAGGTTCTGGTTTGCTACCACCCATGCTGCCCAGAAGAGCTTGGAAAAGCAACTGCCTTGGAAAAGGGCCTTGGAAAAGGCATTTTTTAGGCTAGCAATTGTATATAGAAATAGCCATGGCAAAGCCCAAATGGCTACACAAAGCAGGCCTGAAAGTGGAAAAAAGTGCTTACAAAATATTGAAATTTTCTATTGAAATTTAAGCTTCAAAACCTAGGTTTTTTTATTGAAATTTAGGCTTCAAAACATAGGTGCAAATTATTGAAAAAGATGTCTCAAATTTCAACGGTCAGTATTGAAAATCTAGAGGTTGATTTCAATATATTGATCCTATTCAATATCCGATGCTCAGGGNTTATTGAAAAAGATGTCTCAAATTTCAACGGTCAGTATTGAAAATCTAGAGGTTGATTTCAATATATTGATCCTATTCAATATCCGATGCTCAGGGTACGGCTTGCTTGGAGCTTCACCGAGAGCTGCTCAACATGTACTACATGCAGCAGACCCGGGTCATCAACTTCACAGCTGCATGGCTTTGGGCAGACCGAGTTGGCTTGCATTCTTCATGACACCCACTGCATAGCAGTCTGAAGCACCGTGAGGCAGGGGATGAAAGATTATGTTTGCTGGGGTCAGGGAAAAACACGGGTTTTCAACCTTGGATTTGGGGGCGGGGGCTTGGCCTTGACTTGGGTTTCTCTGTTCGCTTCAGCACACCAGGTGGTGACAGCGAATTTTGGCGCACATTTGCACAGAGATTTTGCGAGGTGATGGCAGCTGGTGCATCCACCGTCGGGGGGCCGGGCCACCTGGAATCTCGGACAATGCGCCATCCGCTGTCGGTGAAGAACGGCCTACGGGATCTGAAGCTGGGGCTCAAGCTGACGGTGAAGCCAATTCCTCCGGCTGCGGCGGCAGCTCTGATGATGAGTGATTGGAGCATGCGTGTTAGGCAGGAAGATGTGTGGCCGGCTCTCGCAGTGACCAGTCTGATGGAAGACTGATTTTGACATCGGCCCCGGGAAAAGTTGCCAGCCTTGCATCAGCAGAACCAGCTTTATGCTCATACGGTTTCAGTCACGAAGATGTGGGTTTTTTCGAGATGTGGAAGTTGTATTTAGCAACCTCAGGATTTCAGCATTGTGCCTCACAACGTAGCCATCTCGTAATTTCAAACGTTGTGCACCCCCATCGGCCTGTGACCCTGGAAAGCAGGACGGGTGATTTCAAAAGTTTGTGGGTTTCAATTGCTCCCATAGAGTTCCTGCTGATCTCCTTCCTCGGCCTGCCCAGGCCATGACATATTACGTTGCTACCACGCGCTCTGACTTTGAAGCAATTAGCGAGCGCCTTCGTGAAGGGATGGTGACGCAGTGGGCGGGCGTGCAACTGCATCCACGCCCGATCGACGCCATGATGGACCTTGGGCACCAAATCGTTGAATTACAGATGGGTTGATTATTGATTTAACTGGACCCCGAGAGGCTTGTATGGGGTGATTTAGCTGATGCACTGAATCCGGCCACTGGCAAGACACGACCATTGTAACAACACACCTGCATCCCAGCCCCTTCATCACATTCCATGATGGTTTTGGTTCCTGCCATTTGAGGAGATGTCGCACTCACTTGCCCGGACATTGGGCCTCACATTCAGCTGTCAGGCGCGTCGCAAATTTTTGATGAATTCTAAAGGATTCTACTGCTTGTTCGTGCAAAACCGTGCCTGAGCGCCAACGGTTTTGCTGATTGTTCCAAGGAGCCCAAGGACGCCAAGCTCAAGCGAGCCACCCTTCAGGGCGTTTTGCCTTCTGAGTACGTGGTGCTGAAGTTCATCCTAGGGAAAGAGGTAACCACTGCCTTCGCTGAGGGCAAACTGGTCGCAAAGGAGAAGCAACAACAACAACAACAACAACAACAACAACAACAACAACAACACCAACAACAACAACAACAACAACAACAACAACAACAACAACAACAGCAACAACAGCAACAACACAACAACAGCAACAACAGCAACAACAGCAACAACAACAACAACAACAACCACAACAAACATCACAATAACAAACATCACAACAACAACCATCACAACAACAAACATCACAACAACAACCATCACAACAGCAACCATCGCAAGAACAAACAGCACAACAACAAACATCACAACAACAAACACAACAGCAAACACAAAAAACAAATATTACAACAACACACATAACAACAACAAACATGACAACAACAAACGTAACAACAACAAACACAACAAAATGGAAGGTTCCAGCTCCAAAATGCTGCAAAAATGCTGCAAATAGCATGCAAAATGGAAGGTTCCAGATCCCAAATGCTGCAAATAGCATGCAAAATCCAAGGTTCCAGCTCCAAATAGCATGCAAAATTGAAGATTCCAGCTCCACAATGGTGCAAATAGCATGCAAAATGGAAAGTTCCAGCTCCCAAATGCGGTAAGTGCAGTCAAAATGGAAGGTTCCAGCTCCCAAATGAGCTAAATAGCATTAAAAATGGAAGGTTCCAGCTCCAAAATGCTGCAAATAGCATGCAAAATGGAAAGTTCCAGCTCCAAAATGCTACAAATACATGCAAATATTTTGCAAATAGGATGGACAACCTACGTAACCAGAAATCCAAAAAAACATCCCTAAACTAACAAAAAAAATCCACAAACAATTTCCTACCCATCCCAAATTCCCATAGCATTCATACGGCCCTTCCATCCATTTCTGTGGTGAAATCCCCCTATGGTTGTCACGTATCCCAGTGGTGACTCCCGAGGCGGGCGTCCATGCAGAGGGCGTGAAGAAGGCCTGGCCCTGGAGTGAAGCGATGGAGCGCATCGACGCCACGCTGCTGTGGCTGGCACCTTGGAGCAGCTGAAAAGGTTGTTTGAAAAATGTTTTCAACGTGGCAAGAATCGAACTTGGAATGTGGGGAAACATTGGGTTTAAGGTTTAAGTGACTATGTAACAAGAGTTGGAATGTTGACCAGCAAAACAAGAGATTCAAACAACGACAATCACCAAGGATGATGAGTTAACCCAACAAGAATGCGGATTGAATTTGCCTATTAGCGGGAACAAAAATAGTGATTCATAACTTATAACACACCTGGGATTGAAACCCAAAAAAAGGATGTGTACAACTCAAGGACAAATTGAGATTTATATTTAATTATATCCAAAAAACTGAAATTTGAGCAATCAGAATGACCAATAATAAGGATTTGACCTGACAAGAACACGGAGTTGACATCCCCGAAGATGTTTCACCCTGGTTCCTCGTTGCTCAGGACGCTGGCGGCAGAAAATCATTGTCCACGGACATCGTTTTGCCACATTGCCGTGAGGATTTGTAGCTTCGAAGCAAAAAAATGACACATTAAAACGGGCAGCTGATGACAACTGACAACTGAGTATAGATTGCTCATTCTGGCCCATGGAAATTGGCCTGAACTTGTGCTCTGGAGATGGAATACTTTGGACCAGCTTTCGTATCCCTCTTCTCTTGCAGTGCGTGGGTGCTTGGCTCTCCGAATGGATTGTGTGTTGTCTCTTGAATTAGTTGATCTCTTGATCTGTGATGTTTTAAAGGTTCCACTGCAGCATGATAGCCCTCAACATTTCATAGTGCAAACGTGTGCAGATTGGGTATATCCTTGCATACTTGATTTTTTTTTTGGCTCTCTGGCCCTGGTTGTGTCCTTCATCAATTCGTCAACTTCTTCGACCCAGGTCATGGCTGGGAAACAGCTCTTTGGTTCAGTTCCTGCCCGCGCGGACGCGAGTTTTCATCTACGAGAAATGTGGAGGAGATGAAACTCTACTGCGTCAGTTGCAAGCTGTTTTACCCGCAAATGTGCCTTGGAACTTCAATTGGACCATGCTCCGAGTATCGTCTAAGGCTCAGTCTCCATTCATTATCATTGTTGTTTCCTTCAATGTCGACAAGATGGCCTTGAAGCATGACATCGAAGAAAGGGAAACAGATGAGAAATTGTGGTTCTGTTCAGTGCGTCAGCACAAGTAGAAAGACATGAACCACCATGAATCTCTCATTTAAACCTCCTGTATTTTTCCATAAGTCGATTTCTTTCTGCACTTTGTGATGGCTGTTATCCCAGACATATGAGGTGACCTCCTGAGGTTTGTCCTAATCATGTCCATGTCCTGATGTTCCTATTGTTGTTAGCAAAGTTGCCTCAGCTATTGCTATGTATATATATATATCCTTATATATATATATCCTTATATATATATATCCTTATATATATATATATGCACATATATATATATATATATATGTTGTTATTGGGGGTTATGAACCAATTCATAGCCTCGGGCACCACCTTGTATAGACCATGAATGGGCATTCATCAGCCCCTGATTGATAGTTCAAGCTGTTTTTGCATTCCATTAGCCCAGAAGGCAAACCACCAGCCGTTTTGGACCTCAACAGCATCATCTTGTTTTTCTTCCCAAATCGTCTCAAAGTTCTCGGACATGTATTGTGACTTCTTGCTTGAACAAATTTGAGTACATAGACAACCATGGTCATATTGAGAATGGACGATAATCATGACTCATTTTGAGGTCCCACTTGTGCCCCACTGTTTTCCCATCACCATCCGTCCCCTCCATCATCCCCAGGTGCAACTGGTCTTCACTCGCCTAGATGATTCAGCGGACCCGGCCACGGGGCAAGCAGCACGAAGGGACGAGTGCACGGCATATCTGAGCCACGTGGTGATGCATTGGGAGGACCTGGCAGAGGTGACCCTGTTCCTGTGCCATGGATGGATGGGTTGGGGTTGGAGAAATCTCCAAGAAACATGGGGGGTTAAGAAGATGAAAGCAACCAAAAAGGTAACACTCTCATTGTTGATGGTGCATTCTCATTGTTGCAATAGCAAAGCCACCCCAACTTTGCTTGGTTAGTTCACCCTGTTAATCCACATGTTGGTTGGTAAAATGTCTACGTTTCTTTGTGCTGATTTCATCATCCCAGCCATGGATGACCAACTCTCCCAGGCATGGTGACCCATCTGACCATACGCCTTTCGGTCTGTTGAACCTGGTTTTCCGGGGACTGACTTTGGGGACCTTCGGCCACTTGCTCGTTGGCGGTGGCTGGCAACGGGGGTCTCCTGTGGGACAAGAATTTGTTTTGTTCCAGACTTCGCTGGATTTCATGGAAATATGTGAGTCACTAATCCTTTTCTTGCTAATAAATAGAGCTGAAAACAGCAACTTCAGGATAACAGGCGCCGTTGCACCCAATATGGAAGGAAACTCAATAAATCAGCTGACAGCGAGAATGAGTGTCCAGTTTTTTTTCGTTCTGCTTCAGGGACGCTTCCTTGGAAATCACCGGAGTCCCAGGTCCCAGACCCTGGATGGGGTTATATAGGGTTTGTGGTTCTAATGCCATCACAAGCCATTTGCTAAGGAGACTTGGATGTGCATTCCACTGAGTATGTGATTGTAACCATGGATGGTTTTATCTATATTCAACTGCATGGGGAGTATCCGACGTTTTATTGAAAATTTAAACATAACGAATAATTACCCAATATCCAGTGTCTATTCCGTTTCAAAATTCGAATCATGCTACATACATCCCATTCAATCCCTTTAAAATTGCCAATGTCCTGACATGTTTTCCACACACGGGCAAACCAGCCATGGACATCAACCAGACACCAGCCATGTCCGGCATCCTTCGGTCCCGTTACCAGGTCAGTTGGACTTTGTGCATCTGGGTTCACCGCGATTAGTGGCCACCTACAACCCTTGTCTCTTGGCACGGCAAGATGTGGACCATGTGGTGCCCACATGGTGCCCCAGTCCGTTTTCCAAGTTGGATTCATACCTAGGTTAACTATGGTTTATAGATATCATAGATATTTATAGATAATTACTGTAGATTGAACAATATTTCTATAATGGGTCTATAATGGGGTTTCAAAACCCACGTATAATTGGGGGGCGCCACCTTTTGGAGCATGCAGCAGATTCAGAGCACCATTGGGGATTTTCGAAACGTAATGTGGTTTTGTCCACAAATGGGGTATACCGTACCTCCAAAGGGCCATGAACGATTGGGCAAAATACAGATAAATCAGTGTACTTTGGGGTGCCCCTTTTCTGAATAAACAAATTCAATTGATATATGTAATGTGTTATTTTTCATAGGATGCTTCAAGTTGAGTTGCGTAGAGACATGCTATGTATGAGACGATGGATGGAGATGTTTTTGTTTTGTGTGCGTTCCTGTCGTTTGATGGTGTTTGATGAATCAAGGTCAAGATGACATCTATCAACGTGCCTTCGGCCGCCCCTCTCAGCATCGTCTTTTCACGTACTGCTGCTGCTTGAGCATGGTTTCAATTATGTTGTACTATGTTGTCAATTTGCTTGTTTCCCGCACCATGTGAGTGACACATCCAGGGATACAAAGAGTAGTCACACTGCAAAGAATTGAAACCTTGAAAGGCTCTTGAAAGCACCATGTTCAGTGACATGGAAGCTCCCTAAACCAGATTCTCCCCTATGTCGAGTCGATGATCTCCAGTTCCCACCGGTTGCGAATCGGGGGATCATCCTCAAATGACCTGAAGCGTAAGAGCTGAAGTGTTTCTAGATTCAGCCAGGAGGTAAGATCCATACATATCCAAGCGTCCAAGTATTTGACCCGTAATTGAACATAGCAAAATCAGGATTTTGAGTAGGTCAATCATCGAACTAAATTTGCCATGGCTTCCATAGCTGTGTAGCAGACTGGATATGAATGGAAATTCAATGGTGATTGTAATGGTTTTAAAGAGATAGAATGGGATGCAAGGTATGAGTTTCTCAGAACTAACAATGAAACACAGGTATAGGTATAGGATTTAAAAGCCATGATATAAAATCATTAGAAAAATCATTAGAAATTATATTGATAAGACTTACCTATGACTCAAAAACGCTTTCTTCGGTATGATGGAATATGACTAGACAGTTCGGGCAGTCGAGGCTCGCAGTTCTTAGTTTCAAAGCGCCGGATCCGTGCGCGGCCCCTGGGGGACTACGTGCGCATGTTGCAACTGGTGGATGGCACTGTGGCGGATCAGTGTGAACCTTGGCACTGCCACAGAGCTGACTTCTCCCGCATCAATATGTTGTGAAACAAACATGTATAGCAAACATGGACCATTTATAGCTGATTAGGATTGATTGACTTGTCCAACATTGTGATTTTCTATAGCTATCTTAAACAACCAGAGGGTATTAAGGTGTAGTAACCATCGAATAAAATCAGTGAAAAGGTTCAATTCAGCGTTATTTAGTAGGATTTGACTTTCCTACCTTTTGTGGGGTTGCGGTATTTGTGAAAAGGACTGCTCAGGCCATTGTGTCATGATGCCGCATCATTTTTTGATAGTACAGTCTGGTTTTGTTGGCCTTAGAATCAGAGCCTTGTTCGGAACGATAATCCGGATTAATTTTCGCTATGAATGGGGTATAAATATCAAGCAGTAAAGATTGATCCCATTCCCATTTCTACAACAGATTTAGGGCCTATTTACTTTGGTTTTGGATGTGTTTATTGTTGACAAGTCAGTTATTGAGTTCCATAAACCTAAACTAATATGGATCCTGAGAATCATCCATGTTTTTTCGAGGAAGGTAGTCTTCCACCCCCCGACTCACTGCAGGGTTTATGTTAGTTGGCGGGATGGCAATGTGCCTAGTGACAGCCGCTTCCATCGCAGCTTCTCAGGAACGGATCGGTCCATCCTACGAGAAGTATGCGGGGCAACGGCTCTCGCACTGTTTCTCAGAGTGCACATGGGATTTTCTTTCCTTTGGGACGAGCATTTCTGCCACTATTCAGTGGTGAGTGCGGGGGTGAAGGGAGCTATGGATGTTCATATTCCCAAGAAAGAATCAGCAAGTTGGAGCTACAAGAGTTTTCCGAGCACATGAAAGTTCGAAATGTACAACATTTGTTTTGAAAGGTCCGTTTGTTTTTGAATTGTTTTGAAGGTTTTCATGTTGAGTTTACCGGATGGAACAATCGTTCGTTACAAGAGTCATGAGCCTGAGAACGGGATACGACTGGACATGTGGCACATTGATTTTTGCACAACGTATTCGCTCCCCTGCTCAATACAGCTGTGGCTTCGCTTCATTGAGAACACTTGCCACTCTAATGTCTGGCCGCTGGGAACACATGTGTTTGCCTATAGGAATAACGCCCGAGACAACTGCAATGGGACATCAATGTCAGTCAGGAAATCCAAAACTGAGCTTTGGAAAGTGGAAGATGTTGTTCTGATTCGGGTAGGCCAGTTTGTACATATATGAATGTTATGAATATACATGAATTAATGTAGATTTATTTGGGTAAATGCTGTCAACAGTCTAGTGGGTTGTTTGACCACCACCGGAAAGCAACCAATTATATTCTATATATGCAAAAGACTTAATTAATGGAACCCTGTGGCCGCTATTTTTGCAAACATGGCCCGTCAACGCGCCAGGTTTCTTCTTGGAGTTCATGTGGCACGTGGTCTTTGGTCAAGACGATGAACTTCCGTCGCGCGCGGATGATGTGACCCTGCCGGTGTCTTTACGTTTGTCGCTTGGCGATGGCGAGCGAAAGGGGGATGCGGTAGTTGGGACGTTGTCCCAGAATTGGACATTGAGAGGGCATGAAGGAATGAGGCCATGATGGAATGGAATCAAAGAATGTCATGATGGACTGGCAATGAGGCCAGGTCCAGTGCAAAAAGACTGGAAGTGACTGTCCAGGACTCCCAGACGTTTCACCTGCTGTTGTCTTGATTTTATGAATTGGCTTGAGTCCTTTGTCAAACAGCACGCAGCATCAGTTATTTGATATTCTTTGGATTCAATAGGCCTGTGCCCTACCCCCAAACAAGAGCATATATGGGTAGCCTAGTGACATTTACTGCTATACAAAGCCAACATGGCCGGGCCCTTCCCCTGTTTTTGGGGCACGCCCATTGTGATGACCATTCTACTTGATAGCTGCTTAGTTGCGAGATCATGGATTTGTGGACCAAAGAACACGCCCAATTGGGATGGCCCGGTCCAGGGTGCTCTTGATCTCCTACTAATACCAGTTATATGTCCCGGTCATCATTCTCATGTGGTTGGTAACTCAGTTCTCAACAAGGCTGGTCTTCCACGCAGATGAGTTTGTTTGAACATAGGATATTGCAAAGTCGCATGGTTTTGAACATGTGCCAACATGTTTGAAGCGATTCCCCCAACATTAAAGATGATTTTAACTTGGATTAGCTGGGATATCCCCCATTCTCAGGCGCAACCATACAATATTGTTGGTCATATATCCCATTCCCATTCTATTTCCACTGTATCTTCAGGATTGTTGATTAACCTCCTCCAAACTACGATAGATGTGGAAAACCCACAATGAATGTAGATCATTATCCGAAGGGGAAACCATAGATTTTCATGGAGTTTCCACATTTTTGCATGTTTTCCTAGGGATCCTACCGTAATTTTGTGACAACACCCGCAAATTCCATGCCCGGTCAACGAGGAAAGACAACGAGGAGCGTCCGCCCAGCATTTGGAAGAGCTATGTGACGCCCTTCATCGGTGGACATGCGACCTTTCAGGGCCAGGGGCATGAGAACTGGCGGAAGCACTTCAACATGAACGTGGAGCCGTGCTTAAAGACAAGCAAAGAACGCGTGGTTTTGTGTTAGGTCACATAAGGTTATCTAGAAATAGATTCTGAAATATACACTGTGTTTGTAAAACATGTGTATATATATATATATATATTTGTTTAAATATAAATATAAATATAAATATAAATATAAATATATATATATAATATATACATATTAATTAGGATGTTGCTCTAACACGCTTTTGGCAGGTCTGTGATGATGGAGATGATGATGATGATGATGATGATGATGATGATGATGATGATGATTGCAATTAATCATCATCATAGCAATTGAAACACAGGGTTGTCATCATTCAACATTTTCTATGGTTCATCAATTACTGCTTAGTCAATTATGATCAGCGATCGGCTTCACCCTCCTTCCAGTGCCCGTTTTCCAAGGATTTGGGCCGACCGATCCAGAAGAACTTCGGTGATGGTCTTACCTTCTAGCTTTGGCGCGTCCAAAATCAAAGGAAAAACGATCTGGGAAAGGGTTTGCAGCATAAATGACATGAAATGGGATGAACTGGTGATAATTACACAACTCTCATGGGCAAGTAACCGGGTGAAATGAGTGGAAGGGAGTTCCAATTCATTGGGGAATACTCCATGAACATGTGGACTCCCAAAGCACATTGGACGCTGTAAGGATGACACTTGGTATCCAAGCATTTTCTGAAATTGCAGGACAGACAAGAAACGCAACAACATGTTTGCAAGGTGCTTACACCATATATTATACATATTATACATTCAAGTCCACGTTACACACATTCACCTACAAATCCTTGAGGATCCCACATGTTGTTGATGTTTTGGATTTTTGATACCTGGATAATTCGGCTGGATATTCTATCATATTAGAATTATAATCTTTGTGTTTGTTTGGGGACCCCACTTCCTCCTTTTGCGTAGGCTATGTTTACGCCCGCGTCGAGCTGTCCGTGCAGCTGCCTGAGGGATATCCGGCCACTGCAGGGCCTCAGATCGAGCTGAAGCCGGCAGGCAAAAGGGCGGGGGTCCACTAGGGAAGCCCAGTCATAATCATGGGAAAATTGTGGGAAATCATTGGAAAAAACATGGGAACTGATAGGGGCATGGGACACTCATGGGAAATTTGGTGATTATGATGATGTGGAAAATATGAGAATTTGTAGGGAAATTCTGGGACCAGGAAAAAATGGGTATGATGATCATCATGGGATTTGTTGGTTTATTGTGGAATTACGGGTTGAAAGGCAAAAATAATCCAATAACCCGGGATAACGATGGGATAATGATGGATAGTGATCAATCCAAAATGATGGGATCATGATGGGTGTTTCAAGCACAAAAAGGATGAACATCACCTACCTATGATTCACTGCCGGAAATGATGGTGGAATATGCAGCAAACTTTCCAGTTGGTTACATCCCTACTTCTGAATTCATATGGAATTCATTCACCCACACATTTGGTTCCTTCACCTATCATAATATGGTCGGTGTTGTGGCTTTGGGGCCCCAGTTGAAATTCAATGTGATGAACGTGAAGTTGTGACCATAGGGGTCCCCCCACAAAAGATTTCACATTTAAACGTTTTCCCGGCACGTTGGTTTGAAGCTATTGACCACCGGCCATTTCCTGGTTTCCACCTCTTCTATTTTAGGTTTGCTAAAGCGTGGTTTATACACAGTTTGATAGGGCAAGGGAGTAATCATATATGAGTAGACGTTGTAAAATGCATTGCCCAATCGGATATACGCCAAGAAATCATGTCGTACTTTTCTAGTTTACCTTTATGAATTCTGGGTTGACAGCTTCATGCCAAGCAAATTTGCGTTGTTTATTTTTCATGAGGGCTTTTTAAAACACAAGATACACATCCCTAAAACATCCACCCATCCCTACCTCGTTTCCAGGCGAGTTGTCGGAAGAAGCCTTGCCAGCGGAGTTGTTGCAGGGCTCCCTTGAGCCGCTGGTGGCCAACACCTTGGAGGAGTGTCAGGGAATGGTGGCACTCTTCATGGTGGCAGAGGCGACAGATGAAACGACCAGTGTGGCTGTGTTTTTTTTTGGCGGGGAGGCCTTGGTGAAAGGAAACTCGCAAACAGGTTCATGGGTTACTTTTCATTACTTTTCCATCCAGGTTTTGATGGGAATAATGCAGCATATAAATCGTGCTTTTTTTTGGAGGGACTTGAGGTAGGTAATCTCAATGAGGGTTTCGCCCCAAAATCACCATCTCAAATCATCCAAGGGAAGCCCTGCGAATTTCTCTCAAACAGAATCGGTTCTTGCAAGGCAGTCAGGGACTGGCTTCGAGAGCATGGGCGTATGGAGCGTCCTGCGAAGGAGGTGACACCTGCATTCCCGGTTGAAACGAGGAACAGTGGTTTCAATTGGTGTCAGGTGAAGCACTTTCCACAAGAAATGCTTGGAACTGGGGAATGCCACCTTAGATGTTTGATTGTTTTTGGGTCTCCAGGTGCGTGTCAACCTCGAGAAGTGTCATGGTATACCTGGAAGATCAATCTGGACAAGCTACAGGGACATAAAAGGATCACCATCAATGATACTTGAGATTGTCACCAAAAGATGGATTCGTTATAACCTTATAATCTGGTCCAAGTTTATGAATATCAGGTAGGTTGTAAAAATACAACCGATATGAGATGATTATCCACATGAGGATTTTGGAGTCTGAGTCAGGTTTTAGTTGGGAAACCCGACAGCAAACCATCCCCAATATAATATGACCTGAACTAGTGGAGGAGATCGTCCTCGGTCAGCCCATGATGCCGAGCGCCACAACGGAACAGAACAGCACATCGATATCGCCTAGGGTTCTACAAAATGTCTGCTAATGATATGGTAAACCCATGTAAACCTAATCATTAACCAGTGCCATTTTTTGCAAAAAATGTTAAAACATGTTAAAACCCAGTTCGGAGATTATTGTTTACTATGGTTTACCAGTGGCGTTGGCCCAGCATCGATCGTATGCTGCAAGTAGTTGGATGATGTTGGATGCAAGACACCACGGCAGCAATTTGCTAGATGGAATTCCCACACCTTTTTTTCCCTGGCATGTCCTTGAGGTGTACCTACCTATTTGGTCCCCACCAGATTGTTTGTTCATCCTCAAGATGACCGTTAGCAACATAGTTTGGACATCACATAGAATCCAACCCATTTTTCATATTTGAAACATAGCAATGGGGAAATCTCCATGCAAAAATGGAGGTTTTTAGAGGAACATCATCTATCAATCAATGGTTTTTTCTCCCACTTATAGATATGTTCCATGATTCTCCCACTAAAACCCTCATTTTTCCAAGGCATTTCCAGCCAGCCATACGTTTTCATGACGCCGGACCAGGCCGTTTCCGCCACCGGGACCGGTAATGACGCCATTTGCGGCGACGCCGGTGACGACTTCGACGTGGACTCGGAGGACTTGGACGGTGAACTCATCGACGCCCTGCTGGAAGTCATTGGAGCAGGCCATGGAAGTTCTGGGGGCTGGGTGCACTGCCGGCTGCACCAATAGAACATATATAGATTGAATGTTTTGTATATAGACATTGGTCCAAGGTTGGATTTTTGTTACAGAATTTATATGAATTTATGTATATGTGATGAGTTTTGCCAATGAATTATCGTTGGTTATATCGGTTCCAGTCAGATTCTTGCGAGAGTGCTAACCCTACCATAGTGAAAAGAATGGTACATATATTTTAATATATGGAAAACCAACCATTTTTTTCTGATAAAAGAGCTGATTTTTTCACTTCACCAGCAACGATGTGGGGGACTTATGGTGGAGTTAGGGTCCCAGACCCGAGGCTGCAGGGTAAGGGTTGTCCGGTTCCTGGAGTACAGTAATTTCGGTGGACATTGGGGCAGTCTCTGTAAGATCAATGCTCTTATTTAGTGATTACTTGCTAATCATGTTGGTCAACAAATGTCAGCTCACGAAAGATGACATTCCAATAGCACTCTATTGAGACGAAACAGCCTGACATTCCTCATTCCATCATCCCAGGGTCACATTCTGAAATAGATTCATAGGATTCCATAGATCCCCGGATATCACCAGCAGTTGAATCTGTCACGTAGCTGATTCAGTGCTCGAGTCGAAGTTTCGCACACGTGACGGGCTTCTTAGCGGATCTTTGCTGGGCAGCCATGTTGTTTGCGCTCATTGAGCAGATCTGCAGCTTCAACCTCTTGCCGGAGATTCAGGTGGCACGGGACGGGGATGTTGTTCTGAAGCTTATAACTTCCATGAGTGACATCGTGCTTGTTTTGCTATGTTTGCCATAGATAAGGACAAGCCACCATTTGTAGATCCCTTTCTTTAGCTTTTCGCATGGCTTGTTCCCATGGATTTTCCATTAATGACTGAAGGGAAGCAGGAGTGTGTTGCAATCCAGGATTGGGACCTCATTACCAGGTCCAAAAAGTCTGTGCATGGAGTATATAATCCTGGTGATGTTGACTCATAAATCATAAGCTCTGCTGGTTCCTCACTCCGCTGTGTTTCTCTTAACTGTATGGGCTAATGGTTAGGGCCCATGCGACCCAAGTCATATGGTAGCCATCCAAGTTGGGGAGCCTAAGGACTCCACCTGGGTGTAGCCTATAAGATGTTGATCAATTCCTGGCCCTATCATCAGCATGACCAAATCAACGTTGAAAGACGGTGGAATATCTATCAACATCATCTCTATTCATCTCTATATCAAGTTGGACATGTGCCATTGCCGTGTTTGATTGCTGGATGGGAAAACCACTTTTCTTCATGCAACATCATGCGATTCTTGTTTGAGTGTCGGTTGGTAAATCAAGTTCGAAATCACCAACTCTTGTCATACAAGGAACATCAGTTCCTACCTGAGAACAAATGATGAGATTTTCCCTTATCATTATTTCGACGTGTTCCACGGGTGACGCTCTGGTCAATGACCCCATACATCAATCCGTTCACGGGCATTGTTATGGCCATTCGAAGGATTCTCATTCTGGGACGACCACACCTTATTCATCCCATGTTCATTCTCATTGTGCAAATCCCTATTATAATCCCTATGAAAACTAAATCCTTCAAACAAAACTTGATTACCTTGTTGAATATATCTGCAACGTGACCATGGCACAGATACATCGAAAGCCATTGACCAAGTCTCCCAATTGTTGATGGTTAATCATCCCGTTTTTTTTTCCAGGTCAATTTTTGGTTAAACCACCATTGATTCTGGAAAGAATCGAACGTGAGGCCCCGGTCTCCACTGCCACGGTGTCGGCACCGAAGAGAGGCCATTGTGTCTGGGGTATCCTCTGGTGACCCTGGTGTTTCACGTGACTAGCTGGGAAATTCTCATGAAAAATGGAAGTTGTCATGGAAAAATCATAGGAACATAGGGCAAAACATGGGGAAATCCATAAATTGTGCATGGAAGCTTATAGCTGGGAAGATCAGAAAACTAAATTGTAATGTATTTTGCAGCAAGCCATGGGGAGTTTTTTTTTTTTTTTTTGATTATATCACCCCGAAAACAACCCAAACAGATAAAATGCAAGGGATCAAATTGATCAAACGGCTGTCATCCCCTCAAAAGAAAGAACCCAAACAATGCCAAAGGGTTCGAATTTCGAGAATTTCTGAAGTGACTTCAATTGAATTTAATGTTTGGGGCGGTGATTCTTGCTGATGTTGAATGTGTTTTTCAGACATTCTGTTCGAACATGAGCAAATACAGAAAACAAATCAACATATGAACAAGCATGGCAAATAATGGGAGAATCCAGGGACCCGGGGATCGTATTGCATTAAACCATGAAGTAAAGAGCCCATGAATCTCCAAAACCATTGGGCGGATGAAGCACAGATTAACGAAACCATCGTATACGCCATACGCTGTAGGCCTTGATCACAGTGGTTCAGGGTGGCTTGGGGAACGGTGTGTCGCTTCCAAAAACTCGTTCGAGTGAGCGGCTAAAAAATCATTGATCCAAGCGGTTGACGACCGAACATATAGTGTCAGTCTTAGTCTGGTTTTGGTCATTGTTGATTCATGTTCATGAGTTGGATTAATCAGCATGCTTCATCATATTTTAATCATGATTGAAATTTGTTTGAATATATGCAGAGTGTGCCGGAGCAATGACCTATCATCGATGAGATGGTGATGAAACAGAGGCGATGACTTGTACTCAATACCTCAACAACCTCAAGTCACACCGAATACTACTTATAAATAGGTTAGCTTCCATAGCTATGTTTAATTAATTCCTAGTGGGTAGTTTATCCTGACCGATATCACGCCCGTTGTTGCGCCAGGGGGACATGTCAGACCTCAGCAAGTTCCCCCTCTCAAGCTCTGGCACATATCTCGCTCGGTGTCGACAGAGGCGTGGGGGTGGGATTTCATGGGCTTTCTACATGGGGATGCGGCTATAAGGTGGTGCCCCATTGCTAGGCTAAGTTGGTTTATAATTTCTATAACTAGGATTTTTGCATGGTAAAAACATATCTCTGGCTCATGTTGTTTTTAAAAAAAAAAACGAACTTACAACTGCAGGGGCACTACTTTCTAGTGGAGTTAGTGAAGTGGTCCTGATGTGGTCAAATACACGGTCAAACTTTGGATGGGATGTAGCATTATAGACCACTATATATCCATCAACAAATATCAACAATGTGGTTCAGAGCCCAGACCCTTCCTTCACAGGAAGTGGTTAAATTATGTTCAATGATTTTTTTGAGGGTTAGACTTATTGGAGCCTCAAAATAAATGCTTCAAGATAAACGTGACAAAAGTTTGCGAGCCCAGGGTGTCCCAAGCTTGACCCGTGCCCAGATAACAATCAAGAATGTGGTCCAAGCCTCAAGCCCTTTGTGAACCGAAGTGTTTTTTAAAGGATGTATTTAGGGTACATGTTTTTGCAGGTTTCTCACCTTTTTAGGAGGCATTTAGATTTGTCAAACCACAAGTATAGCTATAATAACCAGCATTCTTTTAAAATGAATTCTATGATTGCAAGTAAGTCATGATGCTCCAAAAAAATGCAACGGCAAATGGCAATAAAGACACCTTTGGGGATTGACATTGGTGATAGTTTTGTAAAACACATATATATTATAGACATTGGCCGAACTTGTTGCAATCGGATTCGAATATGTTCGGATGATTATCCGAGAGTTTGGGATTACTGTTGCCTTGAACACCAATTTTGGGGAAGCATTCATGAACTATAATATATTGAATACAATTTGGATTTCAATGATTTAAGACAATCTGAAACCCACATGGTTCAAAATTGTCCACCGGAAATTTGGATGGTTTATGGGTAACAGTTGATCGAAATTTGCTCATGCGAATTTGCACATCGGAAATGCACTATTGATTCAGTCCATACCCACATGAATGTTTCAATGTTTCAACCAAAACCTGCATATCCTGTGGGCCCTGGCGAATGCAACTTTTGTTGGTTGTTGCTGCTACCTCTGCCATTCAGAGGAGGAACTCCAAAAGAATGCCTTTGGCTTATTTTTGGGGTCGTCCTCTGATGCGCCATGGCAAAGCAAACCAATACGTACTACACATTCATTCAGGTTTCCATGTTTTTCCAAGAATAAAATCGCAGCTCCAAAATGGAAAGACAATCAAGATCCCACTCATTTTTTTTGTAAATTACATTCAGTTGCCCTTTATTTTGTTGGGGTTTGCAACGCGAAGTGTATATTTGACTTCCCCCGATGTTCTCAGCGGTCCACAATTCTCCGTGGCTCTCCTTCCTCCAGACGATCCCGACAGCTCCCACCGCGGAGCAGTCGCCGGAGTGTGCTTTGGCCGCAGCGGGAGCTGGTCTTTGGAAATGAAGGAACACAGTGATGTCTCAGTGTTCTTGCATGAAATAGTTTCTTTTGAGATGTTTTAATCTGTCAATGGTGTTGAAATGATTAAATCAATCATCCGCTGGAAGATCAGTTTCCCGGACAGATAGTGTGTTCCAGCCCATGTCCCGTTTTTTATTTTTAATATCTTATGATTTACTTGATATCATACATTGATATAAATGTTTATTGGGGAATTTATTTGTATACTGTATGATCTTATATGCATAGATATACATGCTGTAAATATATGATATATGCATTTACCGAGGGTTCATTCATTCGATTTGTTCGCTCACCTTCAGCGTGCAAGTGTTTAGGAAAGACACAATTCTGCCATATTCCGGGATACCAACAAAGGTCAGTGATACGTCCCAAGGAATGAATCAACATCGAATTATGCTTAGATAGCTGACTGGTTACTACCAATAATTTTGTTACAACCTCTCTAATCCGCTAATAAAGGGAGAAATCCCAGCTAGAAGTTTGCAGGTCCCATTGCCCATCTAAGCGCGTGCATTGGTTGTATGAGGAAAGCAACCAGGTGTAGGGAGCCTGGATGATTTGTGTTCATAATGGTTGGAACCCAAGTGCTTCTAACATCGAAACAGAGTGATTGAGGTGCAAGACCTTCATTTATTCGGATCGAGACAGTCGAACATGGTTCGATCTCACCATAAATGATGACCAGTAAGGAGACACCACCCCCAACATGCCTCAGATTTCCGATTTGTTGTGTTCAGATGCTTCTCAAATATGATTTTTTGATCATTTTTTGGGGGTATGGTTTTTGACCCGGGCAAAATGGTGATTTGGCCAATAACCTTTGGGGCCACGGTATACCCAGCGGAGATTCCGAGATTCGGAGATTTGGGAACTGAGGCAACCGGAAGTTGGAGTGGGAACGGTTGCAGGAGGCGGGATATGGCGGGATAGCTGGAAGTTTCAGCTGCATTTCCTTGTTGTTAAAACATTGTGTAGATCCAATGAGTGCTTGGTTTGGACCACTGCTGTTCAATTTATTATGAAAAAGGAAGAACAACCCCCAGAAGACTGTAGGTTGTCTGTCACTCTTCTGTTCGACATGGCGATTTTCCAGTTTCGATCGCTTTTTAGAGGAAGGTATAAAGGTGGTGGCGTATGTGGCCAAATCAAAATGATGCCAGACGATGCCATAAGATGCCACCATTAAGTGATCGTGCGCAAAGGGGACCTCGTCAAATCAAATACAGTACACAATTACCTTCTGGTAAACTAACATAGCTATTGAACATGGCCATTTATAGTTAGTTTACCAGAGGGTATCTGCATTTGGGAATGTTTTGGTTGATTGATGTTGATTGTGGTTTTCGTTGGGGTAGTGACCAAGCAATCACAGTTTGACGGACGGTGGGCGGGTTTTCCCCATCGGTTTTCCAAGTCATGTCTTGAGCATGTCACCTTGGAGATGATAATGGTGATCCAGATGGATCTTTTATTTATGATCTTTCCAGCTGCCTTACTTAGACTCATCCCAGCTAGTGGGTCGATATCCCAAGAAGTAGGATCAGGATCCGGGCTGGTCCAGTTATACCAGGGGTGAACCAATCCACCCACTGGGGCCACCAATGTTTGGGATGTTTTCCAATGTGTTGATGGAGATTCAGCAGCCCTTCCCCCCAGGTTCTGAAGCCCCGTGAGTTGATGTTCATTGCGTACCCGTTTCGGTGCTGACACAAGGGGCTGAATGTATATAACTAGTGCGATTCCCACCATGGATCAAATGTGCCAATTGAACCATCAAACTTTAGTCACCAACTATGTGCATCAAATGTGTAAAACAAATGTTGTTGTGTATTCAGATTCAGCAGGGACGCTCATACCGAACTTGGACCATCTGCAAGTCCGGAAGGTGGTCCAAATACAAATTTTGTTGGAAACCTGTGGCTTGATTATTATCTTTCATCCATACACGTTCAGTTTGAAAACAGACGTATCTTATTCCCATGTGTTTTTGTGCAGATCACTTGGGTTTGTTTGAAAATTGGTTACCCATGGTTACCCCAAACCCGCAATTCATGGCTTCATCAGTTCGCTCCCTATCAGAATGTTTTTGGGGTGCGCATGAGCATATACCTATTTCTGGACCATTGGTTATAAGTTATACTTCCCAGAGTCCCGTTGTTTTTTTGGGGGGGCATCCCCATGTCAGATCCCCATGTTAGATGGTTAAGCCCCAATAACCCCCAAGTCACTCCATTCAACTCCAAATTTGGATCTCCCCATTTCTCTAAGATGGTAAGGTCCCTATATTTGGTGCTTAACACCTTGATGTTCATAATCCACTTCAAAACCATTACCCAATACAATACCTATACCTAATTGGTTATGTAGTTTTTTGTGAAACTTTATAACTCATCATCACCTGAATATAGTAATGTATAGTAATTTTGGCGTTAAATCCCACACTTACCCCACTGATCAACCACTGTAGTCTTGAAACATCCTGGTTGAATCCCAACCTTCAAACGAGCGAGGTTCGGGGGGCAGAAACTCGACGCCGCTTGCTAAAGATGAGGAACTGGATAGCAAGTGTTTTTGTATCAGTTCTATATTGGTAAGCAAACAATGCTCATCGATCTGAAAGTTCAATTTTGTTCTCTCATTTCGAATTTGTTGTGTTAGCAAAAGAAACATCACATGATTGTCGATTTTCGGTTGCGTATGTTTGACGAACCATGTCTTTGGGTACATGTGTTTTTCTTTGAGCCCCATTGCACTCCAAATACACCACTTCCAATTTGGGCACATCGCTTTGACAACCCCCTAACAAACATTGGCAATCTATATAAGCAGCTGCAACCTCGCCATAGACAATGGGTATAATTTGGAAAGAACACAATACATCTTGGTTCCAGTTGTGGATGTTTCATTACAAGCAAACGTTTTGGTAGCTCACGGTTTCAAAAGTCTTAGTTTATTCTTGCAAATCACGCTTGAGGGTGAGTGACAGTACCATTGGTTAACCACCAGTGATGTTTCAGCGAATGGTTGTGGCCTTTGACCACAGTACACCGAACTGTAGGAAAGTTAACCTGTCCAGTCTACCCTTGGCTTTTCACAACAAGTGAGGAGGGGTCATGCAATGGTTCATTGGGCTAATAGTACAAGTTGAACAACGAATCGTTGTTCAAATTTGATGATCCGCAAGCTTCCAAGCCCGTGTTGGCACAGTGAAATTCAAAGACACCAGGCAAAAAGGACGTCTTTTCCAAACATAGATCAGCCGTTTTGCCCTAGCGATTGTGTTTTAGCCTTGGCAAGAAGACGAGGATGACTGAGAAGTGAATTCATGGGAGAACAATGGGATATTGATGGGATATACATTGTATACCATGTAGAACATCTATATATCTACACAGTATATACACTGCCTGGCATTTTCCTACCTAGGTCCTAGGTATTGTTTTTTCCCCCTCCACCCTAGGATGATAATCCCAAGCTGCAGCACCTCACACTGAGGCTATGTCGAGGAAGACCTCCGCCAGGTCAAAGCCACCTGTGTTTCGACTTCACGGGGCCCGCAGCCAATGGACACTTGGCGCCTGACTGGTACCAAACGTAGGGCATGGTGGAATCAGAATATTTATATAACATGACAGTCATACCATTCCTCCCAAAGTCCCTACGAAGTACCAGTAAGTTCTGGATCCCTCTGGCAAATTGTTGCATAGCTATGGAAAATGGCCCGTTTGTAGATGCTTTATCTACAAGACTTGCATTGCCAAGACTAAGACTTGCATTGCAATTTTCTAAAAGGTATGTTAAATCACCAAAGGGTACTTCCTGGTGCTTGGTACGGAATGGCGGAATGAACCATAATGATATTAACTTCCACAATTGCAATTTGACATGGTTTAACCATCAAACTATGGATTCAAGCGATGAAGAATGGATCAGTGGGTGTGTTTGAAAAGAGGGAATGCCTACATAAATCGCCACTGTAGTAGAATTGTGACAATATTCCAGCTCTCTGTGGAGGTACCCTATTTCCAGACAAGATTTCCAGGGAGCAGTGGGCCGTCAAGAAAATGGTTGTTTGAGGGGACTTCCTGCCAAAAACGTTACTATATATACCTTGGTGTGCCCTCACTCTTTTGTCCAAGGACGTCATCGTACTGGACACAAGCCCAGCTGTGGCAGAGATCGATGAATGTGGAGCCTTGGGTGAAGTCTTTTTGGCTCTTTTAGGGTATCGAAAAAGATGGCTTACTTCGTTAAGTTGAAATTGTTGGGACCATTGGTCTCAAGTCGGTGGTTCTTATAGTTCGCAAAGTGGATGGAACAGAATTAGTAGCAACCAGTTGACACATGACCAGACGTTTCCGCACAAGTATATGAGATTTGCAGAAATAACTGCAATGAATTTCCGTCACAGCATTTGAATCACACTTGTACGACAGACAAGAAACACATGATGTGTGTTTGTTTCTTCCCGGGACGGTTGTGGAAATCGACAAGTGAAAATCCATTGAACCAAACAAAACAATGGGATGTGTGTTGCAGATAACTATATATATAATATAATATGTACATATATATATATATATAGCATGCGCACCAGTCAAAGTCCGTGATATGGGTCTGTTTGAAAATACCCTCTGGTAAACTAACATAACTATGGAAAAACTATAAATGGCCATTTTCAATAGCTATAGCTATTAGTTTACCAGAGGGTAACTCCCCAAAATTTGAAGATTGTTGGGGCGGGCAATCATCATGTTCCCCACTAAGATGACCCTGAAAAGACACGCTGATTTTATTCACCCAAGATCTAACCATCCATGTGCAAAAATGGACATATGCGGGGCTTCACCATGTGAGGTCTTACAACCTCAATCAGAGAAACGGCTGGTGTCAGTTTTTTTTTTTTAATGGATCCACTCTCAGAAACGGGCGGCACAGTTTGTCGCAGAATGAGAGACAATGGAAAAAATAATGGGGGTACACGTGGTAAATTCTAACAACATCACGTTGCGACGTCACTGGAAAGGTGGTTAGGATTGGGTAACTATCCCAAAATAGCTTGATTTCAGATTAGCCAACTGTTATACGGTAAGTTATGAGTTATGCAGACAGACATTTTGCGGGGCACTGTTTTGTTCTTATGGCTTTGTGTGAAAAAGATTGACAAGGGCACTCCCAATTCTAATTTTGTATCATCATTTGTCCCATGAAGGCAAATGTGGGGCATACAATGGCATAGAGATTTGTACAATATAGAATTGTGAGGTATACAAACCTGATAATTCACCACCTCGAATTGGTGTTTTGCTTTGACTGCAACATTCTTGACCAAATTGCCCCCATGTTGGACCAACCCCACCATCCCATATCAGCCATGCCTTTTCGCAAGCCTTCAAAGCTAGCCAAGGCATCGAAACCACATGCCTTTTCCCAAGCCTGGCTTCGGGTTGGAGCTTTGAGTCTATCTTCTCAAACCAACCGGTGGACATGCACGAAGTCCAGGTAAGGTGTTGGGAAAAAAAAGACGCTATTCTTGGTTGTTTCTTTGTTGACGAAGAAGATTATGTTGTTGCATGCAAAGTGGTGAAAACCTTTTCGGGTTGAGATTTGGATAGATTTGGTGGTTGGTTAACTCATGGGGAAAAAAAGAACTGAACTACCTGGACCACATTTGGATCCTTGAGCCCCTGAGAGCAACCCCACAAAAGATGGACAAGTTAGATGCCAGGATTTTTTGGGGAAAACCCCATCAACACATCATCTTGGAAATGCTTTTCTATTGTTCTTGCGGACCCCTCGAACCTACAATGTGCAACGCTGGATTCAACCAATAACAGATGGGTAATAGGCTAGTAGGGCCCTTACTAGTGCTTGTTGCTGGTGAAGAAGCCCTGAAAATCATCCCTGATGATTGGATCCTCATGATTCCAATGGTGATGCAAATGAGCCGAAAACCCATTGGCCAACCTCGGTGCAGGTTGCCCGGTGCCACTTCTGAGGGAGTTTGGTGTGGGAGGAGTCACAGGCACTGACAAGAAATGACAACATCACATCGGCACAGAAAAACTATTCGATTTTTTTCTCTATGTTGATTGGAATCTCTTTCTCAGAGTTGAAAGATGCCCCCAACTCAGAAATACTGACTTGCAGTAACAGATTTAAACACACACCTTTGTGTGATCTAGTTTCTTGAGACAGTCTGTGACGAGATTTGAAATCCTGCACCCTTCGTGCCAACCTATGGCTAAACAGAAGGGAGTTGAGCACTGCCAGGCGGCACGGCAAAGAATGGAGGCAATTGCCACGAAAATTCCATGAAATTCCTCAGCACCTTTAGGTGGGATAAAGAATAGCAACATTACATCAGAATGGACAGTATAAGCGATTTTTCATCCCCCCAATTCAAGTATCATAGGGTTGGACCCCATCCCCAATTTCCATCAAGAAGTACACGTGTATCTTGGTATCGGGTTTCGCTTCTGGAGTTCACAATGCGCTTTTCTACGCTGAACCCGAACCCTATGTTTACAACAACATATGCTAGTTTGGCCTTGGCCTAGATGTCACCCCCAGATGTAACCTGCAATCCCCATTGGTTTCTTTTGCATTAATTTCCCTACCGTACTACTGATGATGGAAATTCCAGAACAAACGCCAAGTCGTATTCCGACATGAAAACCATCCATTTTGGCATATTTTGGTTTAAATATGGAATGATTGATTCACAGCTGGATTTACCGAATGAATCTCTTCCACTTCCAATGCTCTAAGTCTGGCGGCCCTCGGGCGCCTGGTACGAAGTGACGACGGCAGTCTCCAGTCCGTGTGCAGCACGGCCAAGCTCCTCGAAGCCAAATGATGCCAAATGTCCGTAGTACCTCTACTGGTTGATGGTTTGAAAGATGTTCATTGAATTGTCCGTCCTACAAATGTATAGGAAATATACCCATGTGATGGTTTGAAACCACCAAACCACCAACCAGTGTAGCTGTTGGTATGTCTCAAAGGATTTCAAAGGATTTCAAGGTCGTGGCATGCTGCAACATGTGGATGACTGTGTGTGTGTATGGGTATGGGTTAAAACAATCTTAATACCGATAGATCCCCATGTCATCAAGATGCAAAACTTTACACAAGGGACCCCATCGTGCACGATACGGATTTTGATGGATTTTTGGGGGGTGCGCCGGTGCGCAGTTTTGAACCACATTCCGCCTGACATAATCAGACCAGCTTTGCAACATCCATTTTACGGTCCTTGGGCCCGGTTTTGAGACATATCACAGCCCCGTCGAAATCGAAAAAGATAGCTTAGACCCGTTGGCGTCCCTGCTGATGTGAAGCTGGCGCATGGCTTGGAATCTCTGGCCTGGTTCCTTCTGCGTCTGAAGTCACACTGTTTTTTTTCAGGTCCAATTCGGAAAGCAAGTGTCAACAACTCCGGTTGTGATTTGAGTATCAACTCGAGAGACGAAGCACCCTGCTTTGTAAAGAACGGACAATGTAGAGAAGCCCCTTGCGTTCTTGCATTCCCATTTTGAGACATGAAACTTGCACTATACTATATTGTTAGAAGGATATCGGTCACAAGGATTCCTTTCTGCAGCCTGTTTAACTGGGTCAGATTCTAAAAAAAACAATTAGGATTCCATAGATCACAAGATATCCCCAGCAGTTGAATCTGTCGCGTAGCTGATCAAGTGCTCGAGCCGAAAACAAACATACGTGCTTCTCAGAAGATCTTGACCGTTCAGCGTTCAGCCATGTTGTTTGCGCTTGTCCAGCAGATCTGCAATTTCAACTTCAACCTATTTCCAGAGATTCAGGTGGCAGGGGATATCACGGATGCACTGTTTTGGAGGATGCCTTGAACGTTACAACTTCTATGGGTGAGATATAGTGACTTGTTCGCTATGTTGCTTACTTATCAGTAAATTGTGAAATAAGATATGGAACGTATTGGAAACGTCATGCGTAGATCGTCATTGGATCCCCGTTCCAATACCCCCTGTAGAATCAGGGAACTTGTGTACCCATATAAGGCAATTTTTTATATTGCCTAAATGTGCTATTTGAGCACACTAGAGCTGTCTAACCTGTGTGTCCTGATTTTATTCAGGTAGTTGGTGTCCTGATTTTGTAGAGGGCACAGGTGCGTTTAGACAAACCTTATGTCACCTGAGGGCTCTGATTCTACAGAGGGTACATGTGTTTTCTATAAACACCCTATGTCACCTGAGGGCGCTGATTCTACAGAGGGTACATGTGTTTTCTATAAACACCCTATGTCACCTGAGGGCGCTGATTCTACAGAGGGTACATGTGTTTTCTATAAACACCCTATGTCACTTGGGGCCTCTCGTTCTACAGAGGGTACATGTGTTTTTCAAAAATACCCTATGTCACCTGGGACCTCTGATTCTACAAAGGGCCAATGTTTTGTCTGTTTTTTAACAGAAACTGATTTGCCCGGCCAATGCAGGTGTTCAAGCGGTCAAAATTTTAGACATGATCATATAATAGCACATATGAATCATATTATGCAATATTTCCATAGGTATCTCCACAGGTATCTCCAGAGCTATTTCCATATGTATTTCCACNGATCATATAATAGCACATATGAATCATATTATGCAATATTTCCATAGGTATCTCCACAGGTATCTCCAGAGCTATTTCCATATGTATTTCCACAGCTATCTCCATAGCTATCTCCATAGCTATCTCCATAGCTATCTCCATAGCTTTTTCCACATATATCTCCATAGCTATTTCCATAGCTCATTCCATAGCTATTCCATAGCTACTTTCATAGCTTTTTCCATATGTATCTCCATAGCTACTTACATAGCTAATTCCATAGCTATTTTCATAGCTAATTCCATAGCTATTTCCATAGCTACTTCCATAGCTATTTCCAAAGCTATCTCGATAGCTATTTCCATATGTATCGCCATAGCTATTTCCTTAGCCAT
The DNA here is from genome assembly GCA_003297045.1 of Symbiodinium sp. clade C Y103. Lineage (NCBI taxonomy): Eukaryota > Dinophyceae > Suessiales > Symbiodiniaceae > Cladocopium > Cladocopium sp. clade C. Next base: position 125,856 of record BGPT01001087.1, read on the forward strand.
CTCCATAGCTATTTCCATATGTATCTCCATAGCTTTTTCCATATGTCTCTCCATAGCTATTTCCATAGCTATCTCCATAGCTATTTATATATGTATCTCCATAGCTTTTTTCATACGTATCTCCATAGCTATTTCCATAGCTATCCCCATAGCTATTTCCATATGTATCTGCATAGCTATTCCCAAAGCTAATTCCATAGCTATTTCCTTAGCTATCTCCATAGCTATTTCCATATGTATNCCCAAAGCTAATTCCATAGCTATTTCCTTAGCTATCTCCATAGCTATTTCCATATGTATCTGCATAGCTATTCCCAAAGCTAATTCCATAGCTATTTCCTTAGCTATCTCCATAGCTATTTCCATATGTATCTGCATAGCTATTCCCAAAGCTAATTCCATAGCTATTCCCATTTGTATCTCCATAGCTTTTTGCACAGGTATCTCCACATACCTCCACATCCTGGCAGACACCCTGGAATAAGCCGAGCACCGATGGAATTGATCACCCCCAGCCCCTGGTTCGAGTTTTGGGCCTATAAAATCACAGCCCCTGGTTCGAATGCAATTTTTGGGCCTATAAAATCACAGCCCCTGGTTCGAAGGCAATTTTTGGGCCTGTAAAATCACAGCCCCTGGTTCGAAGGCAATTTTGGGCCCTATAAAATCGCAGCCCCTGGTTCGAAGGCAATTTTTGGGCCTATAAAATCACAGCCCCTGGTTCGAAGGCAATTTTTGGGCCTATAAAATCGCAGCCCCTGGCTCGAAGGCAATTTCGGGGCCTATAAAATCACAGCCCCTCTTGGATTGCCCCCTATAAGAAATGGGAGCCCCTGGTACCTAGGGTATTGTAGGGCACCTAGTAAAATGAGGTGGTTTCGTGAAACTTGGCCCAAAATTTATCTACATAAAATCAGGTGGTTTCGTGAAACTTGACCCAAAATTTATCTACATAAAATCAAGTGGTTTCGTGAAACTTGACCCAAATCTTATCTACAGAAAATCAGGTGGTTTCGTGGGCATGATATCAAGGTACTTAGGTCTAACTGAAGTGCTGGGAGTTGTATATGTAGGTTTTTGATTTTATAGGCCTGAATATGGTTAAAAAAAGCTGTCCTGACGACCCTGATTTTACAATATGTCACACTTTTTGTGGTGGCTGGGGTAATGATTTTGTATTGATGAAATTTTATAGAGGCCCCTACCTTCCTGAACCTGTGCGCTTTCACTTTAAGACTGTAAAATCCCACCCCCCAAGTATCACCCCCCAATTAGCAGGGGGATGTCATTGGTATGGGTCAACAGTTGGTGTGCAGAATGCTCTGGCCCATGCTCACGTGGGCGTGTCTCAGAGTCAGGGGAAGCTTTTTACTATCGTTTTGCTCACTAATTCAAATTCAACTATTTGATAGAATGGTCAAATACATCCATGTTCAGGAATGCTGATGTCCCAGACTCCCAGACTCTCAGACCCCCAGACCACATGATGGTTGTTTCTAGTGTATTTTTTTGTCGCTGGCAAACATCATTATATAAATTATTACCACGTCAACATTTTGAGACTGGGGAACATCTATCAACTTCATTTCAAAAAACATCAAACAACTACTACATGTAGTACCATGGCCATGTTTGATCGCCCGATTGGAGATCCGTTGTTTTGTTTACTCCTCAATGGGCTAAAACCTTCATTTTTGGTCAATAAACCCATGTGGAATCATCAGCTCCTGATCATGCAAGCAACCCTTACTTCCGAAATATATGATGGAAACGATTGGAAAACATGATGTGATTCCATGGTATCAAGATCATTGATATGTGGCATGGCCAGAACTCGAGTTACCATATGTTACCCATATTGGGGGATGGTCATCAATCCAGTAGAGATTTTTCCTACCCAGGAGTCCAAATCATGGGAGAGGCCCCATTGATCCCATTGATCCCATTCGTATCCAAATGATATTCAACATGCAAGGTGGCATAGTAGCCAGCTAAGTTGGTTTGGGAGTAGGTTGACTAGGTTTTGTCGCAGATATTTCAAACTACTCAATGGGTACATGGGGGTCCTTGTCTTGATGCTTTAATGGATTCTCGCATGGCAAGGATGGCCGGATTTGGGCAATCACCCCTCCGCAATCTAGGCCATGACACATATACTTTCCCGTAGGTTTTCCCTTAATCCCATTGACTAACCAATTCTCCCAATTGCGATGGCAAAACCACACTTTTTATCAACGTTTCATGGTTGAACCGTGGAAAACCAACGTTATGGGAAAGCCATTGAAACCCATCAGTTTTCCTTGACCTTCCATTGAACTCCAAATTCCTATGGCCAGGCCCCGACAGCCTCAACAGCCACCGTGGCGCCGGCGCCGGTGAAGATCCTGGGTTCACCGTTGAATCGAGGCCACGGATACGAAGGCGCTAGGGGTGGAGCGATTTCTTAGGATTGAAGGGGATGAAACGTGATATTGGTTTGTCTGAAATCAATCCATGATGGGGATAATCATGATAAATTTTCTATCAAACATGAGTATCCCGAATTCCTACTGATTAATTATCACTATTCAACTAGCCATTTGGAGATACTTCATTTTCAGACACATCCATTTGGTGATTCATATTTTAGGCGTGTCTATCCCCCAAAGAATCAAACCAATCAGTTGAAATGTTGAGAATTCTGAAATGACTTTTGTTGAATTGGACATCTTGGTGATGCTGAATGTATTTTTTGCGGGTATTCTAGTGAAACCTGGAAAATGCTGGAAACCCACTGAACATATGAAAGAGCATTAAAAAAGATCGTCATGGGAAGCCAGGGACCATGGATTGTATTTTATTAACGTTTGAATATTCAATATAAATATATATTAAGGATCTGGGGTCTACGGGTCTGACATGGTCCAACTTTCACTGTAGACCCTTAGGCCCCTATCACTTTAGACCCCCTAAAACGGTTGAAGTAACACCAGGTTAGACCCTACGTAGACGTTACAAAACAGCTATGGGAAGTCCATTCCAGACCCATGTGCTGTTGACATACCAAATCCATCAAAATGTCATCAATCATCAACAATCATCGACACACACACACACACCTATATATCAGCATCCACAAGCATCCAGGGCATATTAGTCTTTGTCACTCGTCGTGGTCCAAGATAACATCTAAACAAGCGTGCTTGAATTTGGAGTGATACCGGCGACCGAAACAAAAATGGTGAGAAAAAGTCAGCTGCAATGAAGTCAGTTGCAAAATCCCAAATAACTTGAGATTTGTCACCGGCATTGTCACCTAGCCTCGAAGCGACCAGTGCTTGGCGCTATACGGTTCTAGCATGTTCTAGCCATCCTGGTGAAATGGGATGATTTGGAAACCAGTATCTTGAGAATGGTGTTCCACCAGAGCTACCTAAGGAATGCATGCGTTAAAGCTGCCCATCCGACTCCATTCCACGGAAATACCAATTCAGGCCCTGCCTTGCTTGGTGTTGTCACCAGCATTCCCCATCTGGGAGAATTACATTTTCAGCAAGGGGTCTTGAATGGTGTTTCACTAGAGCTACCGAAGGATTGCATGCGTTCAAGGTGTGGGCCTGCTGTCCCAGACCCCAGTGCATGGGTCCGATCCCATTCCACAAGACCCATCTGGGAGAATTATATTTTCAGCAAGGGGTCTTGAATGGTGTTCCACCAGAGCTNGGTCCGATCCCATTCCACAAGACCCATCTGGGAGAATTATATTTTCAGCAAGGGGTCTTGAATGGTGTTCCACCAGAGCTGCCGAAGGATCGCATGCGTTTAAGGTATGGGCCTACTATCCCAGTCCCCAGTGCATGGGTCCGATCCCATTCCACAAGACCCATCTGGGAGAACTACATTTTCAGCGAGGGGTCTTGAATGGTGTTCCACCAGAGCTGCCGAAGGATCGCATGCGTAAAGCTATGGGCTTACCATCCCAGATCCCAGAGCATAGGTCCGATCCCCAAGGCCCATCTGGGAGAATTCTAGAGAATTCTATTTTCAGCAAGGGGTCTTGAATGG
>BGPT01001087.1:131929-163835 GCA_003297045.1 Symbiodinium sp. clade C Y103
AACTCGAGGAGCGTGGAAAAACAGAATGCTGGCTACTTTCAGTGCTGTGGGCAAGGTTGTGAGAGTGGAGGGGTCTACAATGAAGTTCCACGTAAAGCACACTTGTCAACATAGGTTGCGGAAAATCCATTCCAGACCTCAATTTACGTACCGCCCATGAAGGTCTACAATGAAATTTTGAAACGATAAGTTTTCTTGGAGAAGTTCATCTTAGACCCCAGATTTCGGGGTCTACAATCAAATCCTGAGGTCCCTGCCAAGTATTTGCCGGTATAATATATATATATATATATAATATGTATACATATATATATATATATATGTATATATTATATACAAATATATATTTGTAATTGTGAATATATAGCGTTGTATGCCAACACCAATGACTTCTGGCAACGACAACCAATTGCTGCGCCAGACGCATGTGCGCGACCACCTTCGCGACTGGTCCCCGCTCTGAAGCTGCAAAAGCTTCATCACTCGGAGTCCACCGAGGTGAGGGGCGGGTGAAAGTGCGAACTGGTGTATAGATATATAACATGATATGTATATAGATATAGATATATCATATATATACAGTATATATAGTTCAAGAAATGTATTTACATATGTACATCCATCAATAATGTGATTATAGAAAGACCCCAGGCCCATCCAGACCCTCCCTTCTTAGGAAGTCTTCAAGTACATGTTTGAGGGTCAGAATGTTTGGAGCCCCAAAGAAAAGGGTTCATGTGAGATAGGAATGACCGATGCTGACCCATAGCGTGCCAATGCTGACCCATGCCCACATAACAACCATAAAAGTTGTTCAAAGCGCAATGCCAAACCACAAGCGCATTTTGATCTAAACCACAAGTACAAAAACTACACGAACTCTTTGATGGTAAAGCATGTGATTTTTACCGGAAATTACAATGGCAAATGGTGATGAAAACACCTGCAGGATTGATATTGGTAATGACATGCAACAATTGATATAAAACCCTTTCTACTAAAGGCATTGGTCGCATTTGCTGAAATTAGATTGTGATCACTATCCAAAAGTTTGCGACTACTGTTTGTTGTGAACCCCTATTTCTGGAGAAGCAACCATCAATCAATAATTCAATTGGCACAGTGGGGATATAGCCGCCAATGATTCATAGATTGCGCGGACAAAAACAGTCACCATTGTGGTCAACCCAATGTCATGAAGTCAGCCCTTGAACTGGTTTTACTGCAGTAAATTTGGATGGTTTAATTATTGTCATGACTTACCATATCGTACCATATATACAGGTGAGATTGATAAGTCAACTAATACATACACGCAGGTTTCCACAGCTTTCCAAGAGTAGGATTGTTGTTTGGCCTATCATTTTCCAAAGAGCGGTTTTCTTCGAGCAGCCCTCTGAAAGATATAGACAATTGAAATCCAGTTCAAAGCATTGTAAATTACTTTGTAAATTCCTTGTCTATGGTTTTGGGGAGTTCTATGTTTGGGAGCTATCTTGATTTCCACAATGTGGCTCTCCTTCGCCAGACAATCGCGACGATTCCGAGCACGGACCTGCAGTCGCCACGTGCTTTGGCCACAACGGATGGCGGTCGTTGGAAATGACGGGACGCTGTGATGTCTCGGTGATCATACTCTGGTTTGATATGTTTTGATCAGTTGAAAGATGTTGAAAGTGAACATGATTCCCTGGATCGAAGATCAGTTTCCCAGAACAGATAGTCTTTTTTCAGCCTATGGCCAACTCTAGATCTTTTGCATATGCCATATGCACTTACCTTGGGGTCATCCATTTAATTCGATCGCTGTCCTTTCTACCATACACGATTGTACAAACAGAGGGCAGTTATGCGTCCCGAGAAATGAATCAACATTGGCTTTGCTTAAATGGGCCCTGGTTAGATAGTTAGCTGGTTGATTGTCTTACAACCGCTATAATCAAATTGTAAATTTGATAACATGCAGTATTATAAGGGGATAACGCCCAGTTGTTTGTCAACGAGTTCCATGGCCCATCCAAGTGCTTGCATTGGTTGTATTAGGGCACCTGTTTGTTTTGGCAGCATCAAGGTTTATGGAATGATTTTCTGGATTGCTTGCCTGCATCATGTTTGGAACCCCACTCCTTACAAGAGGAAAAGGTGCTGCAAACAACAAAGACGAGATATCTGAAGTCTAAGACCTTCATTTTCTCGGAGTGAGAAAGTGAAGTATTTTTCTCAGTGAGGCCATGGGATCCGACCCCGCTGTGGAGAAAAATCTTTCCCAACATGTGTCAAATTTTTGGATGTTTGTCATTGTGTGATTCTCAGATGATGGGCTTTGCCGGGTCTGGGGGCTGGTTCACAAAGGAACTTGGGCGATGACACTGGGAGTAGAAAGGGTGTAGCCATGTATAGCCCCACTAGCATTTTATGGCATGGCTTGCTTTGGATCTGTACCCAGATTTGACTGCTTTTCTGGAAATCTGGAATCCCTGTATTGCCGTTGGTCCAAAAATGGGTAATGCATGTGAGCGGCTCGACCTTCGGGGTGGCGATGGAGAGAGAGATGGGAATACAAGGATGTTTTCCAATGTTTTCCCATGTTTTCCCCAGAATAATGTTCATACAGACCCATTTCCGAGGCAACCGAGTGAATTATGAGTTGCTCCAGTGGTACAAGGCTGGCGAACTAGTGTGGAAGGTTCAGCTGCAGTTCCTCATCGTTCAAACGTTGTAAGTCCGATAAGTTTTTTGGTTTGGGCCACTCTTGCTCAATTTATCATGAAAACGGAAGAATTACCCCCAAAGATTATGAGGCTTTCCGTCAACTTCTGTTCGAAATGGCGATCGTCCACTTTCAACCGCTATTTAGAAGAAGGTATGAAGGTGGTGACGTAAGTGGCTGAATTAAAATGATGCCAGACAATGCCACCATCAAGTGATGATGCGCAAGGGGACTCCATCAAATCAAATACCATATCCGTGTCCAATTCTTTCAGCTTGGGGTGATTGTGATGGTTACTATTCCAATAGCGAATAATGATATGTAGTGTTTTTCGCCCCCTTGTGATTGCAATCATTGATAATTATTGTGCATCAACATGCATCAATCAATTATTGGTTGTTTGTGTTCGTTATTATTGGGGTAACAAATCAATCACAGTTGGACCATGTCTGAAACTTTGGAGGTGGACACCAGTCGTTAGAACTCCCCCCCCCAAAGGTGACCCATATGTGGCTGGTGGTGAAGATTCGGCCCTATATAAACCTGTTGTTTCAGGGGGTACCTTTGAGGGGGGTTGGTTGAATTCTCGTGAGTTGATTTGTTTGAATAGACTTTGGTCATGACATGTGGTCGTTGAAATAGTGTTGCTGTGTATCCACGGGTGCTGACACAAAGCGGCTCAAAGCGGCTAGCAACTGGTGTGATTCCGAATTTCTTCTCAAAAACATTGGTCACTTGCTATGTACATCAATTGATCACACTTGGTCTCTGCATATATACATGCATATATATATATATATGCATCTATTGCACTCACAGATTCAGCAGGGACTAAACTTGCATAATTTATCGGAATATTACCACCCCAAGACCTAAGAATTAACTCAAGTCCCAAGACAGTGCATGTTGGAGAGCTGCGGCTCCATGTTCATGATTCCCATGTAAACAACGCCCATACATGTCTCCGTTGTAAAATGTAGAGCTTTTTTCCTCATTTGGTTGTTGTAACCCAATGGGCTTGTCTGCAAATTGAATAGCCCAAAATCCATTGATTTATCATGATTTATCAATATGTGTGCAACTCTCAACTGGTTGTTTTGGGGTATGCCCACTTGTTCACCACTGTAGTCTTGAAGCACCTCAGTGGCAACATGCCCTTGCGAGGTGCGGGCGCGTGAGTCAGAAGCTGCAGAGCGAGTGCCCAATGACCTTCGATTTCTCCACAGGATGTTGGGCAGCCGCTTGGTAAGATGGCGTTGACATCCCCAAAACACACTTGGGCAATGAAGATATGATGATGTAAGCATCTGCAAGTCTGCAACCTCACAATGGGCAGTGGCTATCATAGGGGAACGAACAAAATCGATCTTGAGTCAATCGTTTCATGAGTTTTTGCATTACGAATACGTATATATACTGTAAACACATAAACATTTGCTTGGCCCATGGCTTTACAAGGGAGGGTCATTTATTTTTGGTATTTTTTTTTGTGGGACAGGTTTTGGATTTTTTTGGGGGTCTCCTGGTTCTCCGCTTCTCCGCTTTTGTGCTTTTCTGCTTCTTTGCTTCTCTGCTTTTCTGCTTCTTTGCTTTTTGGCTTTTGTGCTTTTCTGCTTTTCCTGCTTCTTTGCTTTTCCGCTTTTTGCTTTTCCTGCTTTTCCTTCCTGCTTTTCTGCTTCTTTGCTTTTTTGCTTCTTTGCTTTTCTGCTTCTCTGCTTCTGTGCCTTTTTCGTTTCTGCTTCTTTGCTTTGAAACCTTAATGTAACCCTAAGTAACCCCCAAATAGAACCCTAAAGAAACGCTAAAGATCGATACAATAAATGAAACCCTAAAGGAAGCCTAAAGATACAGGAAATGAAACCCTAAAGATACAATAAATGACACCCTAGATGAAACCCTTAATAAACCCTAAAGAAACCCTAAAGAAATCCTGATAAGAATTTCTGATAAGAACCCTAAATGAAACCCGAAAGACATCCTAAATGAACCCCTAAAAATACCTTGAAGAAACCCTAAATGAAGCCCTAAATGAAACCTTAAATGCATCCCTAAGGAACCCCTAAATGAAAGCCTAAAGAAAGCCTAAATGAAACCCTAAATACACCCTAAAGAAACCCTAAAGATCAATAGATGAAATCCTACATAAAACCCTAAAGATACAATCAATGACACCCTAAAGAAACCCTAAAGAAACCTTAAATGAAACCCTAAAAGAAACCCACATGAACGTTTAAAGTACCGTCATGTAGCAAATATCATTCAAAATGTAAGGTTCAAGTGCCAAAATGTAGCAAATACCATGAAAAATGGACGGTGAGCATACCAAAATGCAGCCATGCAAAATGGTAGACTGAAAGCCTAAAGACACCCTCAATGAAACCCTATTTAAACCATAAAGAAACCGTCAAGGTATAACAAATGAAACCCCTAAGGATGCAATAAATGACACCTTAAATGAAACCCTAAATGAAACCCTAAAGAAACCCCCTAGAAGAAACCCACATGTGCAAATATCATTCAAAATGTAAGGTTCAAGTGCCAAAATGTAGCAAATACCATGAAAAATGGACGGTGAGCATACCAAAATGCAGCAAATACCATGCAAAATGGCAGACTGAAAGCCTAAAGACACCTAAATGAAACCCTATTTAAACCATAAAGAAACCGTCAAGGTATAACAAATGAAACCCTAAGAAACCCTAAGGATGCAATAAATGACACCTTAAATGAAACCCTAAATGAGACCCTAAAGAAACCCTAAAGAAACCCTAAAGAAACCCTAGAAGAAACCCACATAAAGGTTGGGAGTACCAACATGTGCAAATATCATTCAAAATGAAAGGTTGAAGTGCCAAAATGTAGCAAATACCATGCAAAATGGAAGGCAAACATGCCAGAATGTAGCAAATACCATGCAAAATGGACGGTGAGCATACCAAAATGCGGCAAATACCATGCAAAATGACAGGTTCAAGTTCCAAACTGTTGCGAATACAAAGCAAATGGTACCAGAGGAGAAACCCAAAAAAGATACAAAACCTTGCCCCCAAAAAAATCCAGTTATTCTACACCCCTTTACAAGTCTTCGTCCTTGCAAATCATGATCGTAGGGAACTGACAACATCATCGGTCAACCGGCCTGTGATGTTTCAAACATTGGTGCTGACTTTTGGCCACTGTGGACCAGTGTCAATTTGATGGATTAAAGCAGTTTGCCCCCACCTGTTTGCAACAAAGGGCGGGGTCATGCAAATGGTTCATTGGGCTAACAGTGCAAGTTTCATGAGGAATTTTGAGAATCATGACGGTTCACCAAGCACGTCTCGGTGCAATGAAATTCAAGGACACAAGAATTGACGAAGCCAAAGTACATCGCTTCCAATAAATTCCCCAGGTTGATGTGTTTGTGTTGCACTTGCGTTGTGTTTTACGTTGACAAGGAAGATGAGGATGAGTCAGAAGGGGAGAAATGGCACTTGATGTTGATCGGAAATGTATCAAGATAACGTGTGTAATTAATATATGTAACGGAATAGAAAACAAGCCATATTTTCAGAATGAGGGGCCTGGAAGGAGCTACTTTATGTTCCCAGACTCTGGCTGAGGCTACTTGGAGAGCGAAGACATCCACAAGATCAATGCGACCTGTGTTTTAAATTCACAGGTGTCGCAACCTACATATTCAAATCCTATGGAAACTTGGCTTAGATTGCAAGGGAAATTTGTTACTTGACATGATTTATTTTCATTTAGCCATTTAGCCATTAAATTATGGATTGAACATGATCTGACATGATTTAACGAGTGAAGAATGGATAGCTGCGACATTTTCTGGGTTTGATTGAAAATGGTCGGTACCAATAGCCAAAGTACTTGTGGAGATGGCGATGGAGAAAATAGCCACTGTAGTAGGAAAATGATGATCATCCATTGGATTTTGAAGTGCCCTATCTTTGACAAACCAATTTCCAGGGGAGCCAGCTGGAGCAGCGCACCCCGAAGAAAAATGATTGCTTGACAGGGCTTCCCAAAAAGTTGCTACAATATGCCTTGGTGTTCCCCGTTTCTGTCCACATTGACGAGTCCAAGACTAGGTGTGTTGCGAAGTTGGAGATCACCACAGCCGACAGCCACAAGAATTTGGTGATCCCCCACTTTGAGACAAACATATGCAACTGACAATGAACTGTGGTCACTCATGGGTGATTCAAAGTTTTTTGTCACAGCTGTTACCATAAGATTAAAAAGAAAATTATAGTTTGCTGCATATATTATTTTAAAAAAACGTATCACTATCAGAAACCAGGCCCTTTGGCCAGCTTACTGAGTATTCATAGCATGCTCTCAGCCGTCCTCATCATCTAGAAACTATGATCTTCAATTGGAATCGGAGTTCAATCATTTTTTTTGCCTCATATCACGGTGATATCGTTCATTGAGGGTTTTTTGGTACATAGAACTACTTGTGGTCATCCATTGGTCAGAAGAAACATGGCAAGGAAGTTGGTGTCATCCTGTAGGGAGATGACCTTAAAAAATTGAACCGATTGTTGTCATGTCATTGGCAATACAGCAATACCTAGCCATCAATGGAATAATAAGATCAATGACACGGACTCAGCTTCAAGGAAACCTCGACCATGAGCTGTTGACAGAATGTGTATCTTTGTAGATGCTCCAATTGTTTAAATGGTGGTTCAATGAAATTCCCAATAATTGTTTCAAAAAGTGTTTCTCTTAATAGTCCAATTTCATTGTTTGATTGCAGTGAACTTGTTTGTGAATGTTCGTTTGGGATCAAACTGTGTGTTTTTTCAAGAGAATAAGATCCCAACTAACCAATCAGTATCATTGCTGTACATTTAAGAAATCATCAACTATAGACTGTTGAATCTAACAGTTAGATATTGTATGATATTATATGATCGTATCATATCAACCACTTGGTAGATTGGTTTTAAGTTATAAGTTCATCCCTCTTACCAATCCTTCCTCCAACCAACTACAAACACCATGTTTTTCCAACAGAAAGTGACCAAGAGGATGTCATCGTGCTCACGGAGCGCCCAGCCGAGATCGACGAAACCGGCGCCTTGGGCGGAGTCTATCTGGCTTCGGGAAAAGATGGTTTACTTACTTTAAATATGTTTAAATGAAATCGTTGGGACCATTGGTCTCAAATTTTGAGAAACAATTCAATGGTTCTTTGAAAAAAGGAGAATAATTTGTATCTACTGCAGGTACCAGTTTACACATGATCCAACGTTTCCGAAGAAGTAGCATTAGCAGAAAGGACTGCTTGGAAATTTTCTGTCACAGCAAATGTGTCAAACATGATTCGTGTTTGTTTTTTCTCCCCGGGACGGCTATCGACATCGACAGGTGAAACTCCTTTGAACCAATCATAAGAATGGGATGTGTGTTGCATATGTAGCATGTGCATATGTAGCATGTGCACACATCAACATGAATTCATGGGATTTCTGTGATATGGGTTTGTCTGAAAATAACACCCTCATAAATTTCAAGACTTTTGAAGGTCAATCACGATGTTCCCTAATATGCCAAGATAACCACCTAAGAATCAAACGGGGCAATTTCCCACGTGTCCTACCTTAAATGATTATTAGAGTCATAGTGGAACCACTACTAAATAATTTGTTTTCAACCTGGTGGAAATTATGTTGAGGTGGGTGGGTAGCTTGAAAGAAAATTATTTTGGGTGCGTTACAGTGTTTTTGAAAATATCATTTTGAGGTACCTCCTAATTACAAGCACCTCTGGTTAATTTGTTGAAATTATTTTGAGGTGGGCACCTAGTGTTTTTGTTTTAGGTAGCCCGCATAACTTCCCTGTGTCAGTCACACCCATATTCACCCATATTCACTATCCATGTACTCACGGGCACGTGGGTTTTCACCACATGAGGTCCTCCAAGCTCAAAGAAACGGACAGGATCAGTTTTAATGGGATCGATCATCAGAAACTGACAACCTCACATTGCGACTTCATTGGGATGGTGATCAAGATTGGGGTAACAATCTCCGAAATAGTGTGACTTCATGTTAGTGAATTGCTATAAGTTCTCCGGACAGACACTTTGTGGGGCATTGTTTTACTCTAATTGGTTTTCTGTGAAAAAGGGCGCTCCCAACTCCAATGTTGTAATCATTTGTCCCATGATATTAAGCTTGGGGCATACAATGGCATACAGATTTGCACCTTACAATATATATATATATAATGTGAGGTATACAAACCTAATAATTCACCACCTCCAATTGGTGTTTATCTTTGACACAGTTGCCCCATGTTGGACCAACCCCACCATCCCATATCAGCCATGCCTTTTCGCCTTCAAAGCTAGCCAAGGCATCGAAAGCACATGCCTAAGCGTGGGTTCGGGTTGGAGCTGTTGGGGCTTTGAGTCGATCTTCTGCTCAAACCAACCTGTGGACATGCACGAAGTCCAGGTGAGGTGTTGGAAAAAACACCTTTGTTGCTCGTTCCTTTGTTGAAGAAGAGTATGTTGTTTCATGGGAAGTAGTGTTTTTTTGTCAGGTTGAGATGTTTGATTCATTGGGTTCAAAAACTACCATGGATCACATTTTGCATCCTTGAGAGCAACCAAAAAAAATGCAAAAGTTAGATGCCTGGAATTTATGGGGAAACTTCATCAAAACATCATCCTGGAAATCCATTCCTATCGTTCTTGCGGAGCCCTGCAAGCTATATATGAAACAATGTTCAACCGTGCTTGTCAAGAAACCCATAATCAGCCCTCCCTGTTGGACCCCCATGATTTCAATGGTGATGCGAATGAGCCAATCCCCACTTTGGTGCAGGTCACCCGACGCGCGAACCCGGAAAACAGTGCCACTTCTGAGCAGAGTTCGGCGTGGGAGGAGTCACAGACACAGAAAACCGTTCGGAAGATATTTCTTTATATGTTTCTATTTATTTTGGTTGGGAAATATTGCCCTCAGAGTTGAAAAATGCCACCAGCTCAAATGACAATTTTCTTGCGTTGACAGATTAAAACACACACCTTAGTGTGATCTGTTTTCTTGAGACAGTCTGTGACAAGATTTGAAATCCTGCACCCTACCTGCCACCCTATGGCTAAACAGAAGCGAGTTGAGCACTGCCAGGTGGCACGGCAAAGAATGGAGGCAATTGCCACGAAAATTCCACGAAATTCCTCAGCACCTAGGTGGGATAAAGAATAGCAACATTACATCAGAATGGACAGTATAAGCGATTTTTCATCCCCCCAATTCAAGTACCATAGGTTTGGACCCCATCCCAAATTTCCATCAAGAAGTACAGTGTATCTTGAAATCGGGTTTCGGTTCTGGAGTTCACAATGCACTTTTCAACGCTGAACCCCAGGTGTAAAACAAAATGCAGTTTTGGCCTACACGTCATCCCTAGATTGAACCTGCAAACCCCATAGGTGTTTTTTGCATTGTTTTCATAGCCATGATGGAAATTCAAGAGCAAAAACCAAGTTTTCGAAATTATAACCATCCATCTTTAATTTTGGCATATGTTGCTTCCAATATGGGATGATTTTTAGCTGGATTAATCTCTTCCAATGCTCTAAGTCTGGCGGCCCTCGGGCGCCTGGTACGAAGTGACGACGCCAGTCTCCAGTCCGTGTGCAGCACGGCCAAGCTCCTCGAAGCCAAATGATGCCAAATGTCCGTAGTACCTCTACTGGGTGATGGTTTGAAAGATGTTCATTGAATTGTCCGTCCTATAAATGTATAGGAAATATACCCATGTGATGGCTTGAAACCACCAAACCACCAACCAGTGTAGCTGTTGGTATGTCTCAAAACATTTCAATATCATGGCATTCTGCAACATGTGGATGATTGCGTGTGTGTGTGTGTGTGTGTGAATGGGTACAGTATGGGTCAAAACAATCTTAATACCGATGGATCCACATGTCATCAAGATGCAAAACTTTACACATGGGACCACATGGTGCATGGTGCGCATTTTGATGCATTTTGGGGGGTGCGCAGTTTTGAACCACATTCCGCCTGACATAATCAGACCAGCTTTGCAATATCCTTTCATTTTACGGTCCTTGGGCCCGGTTTTGAGATATATCACAGCCCCGTCGAAATCGAAAAAGATAGCTTAGACCCGTTGGCGTCCCTGCTGATGTGAAGCTGGCGCATGGCTTGGAATCTCTGGCCTGGTTCGGGAAGATCAATGCGGAAAAATGATCCTTCTGCGTCTGAAGTCACACTGTTTTTTTTTTTTCAGGTCCAATTCGGAAAGCAAGTGTCAGCAACCCTGGTTGTAGTTAGAATATCAACTCAAGAGACAAAGCAACCTGGTTTGTTAAGAATGGGCGATGTAGAGAATTCCCTTTCATTTTTTGATTCCCATTTGAGACATGAAACTTGCACTACTGTTAGAAAGCTTCCGGTCACAAGGATTAGTCGATTATCCCTTTTTTCATTCCATCACTGGCAAGCCTGTTCAACAGGGTGTCATTCTGAAGATAATTTCTAGGACTTCGTGGGTCACCAGAAATCACCAACAGTTGAATCTGTCATGTGATCCAGTGCTCGAGTTTAGCAGTAGCACATGTTCCGCGCTGCTCACCAGAACTTTGCCGGGCAGCCATGTTGTTTGCATCCAGCAGACCTGCAACCCATTGAGATTCAGGTGGCAGGGGACGGGAATGTGATTTTGGAGATGTCTTGAAGCTTTCAACTTCTGGGTGAACTGGCGTGATTTTGGAGATGTCATGAGAATGCCGTTTCCCCATCAGAAATTTTATATTATAAGATTGATATATTCAATAAATATGGAAAAGCCAGCATGTTTCATTTGGTTTCCCGGCTTTGGCAATTTTGCAGGTGATTTTTGGAGTCCAATCCTTGGAGCCTTTGGTTTGGTGTGCAGAATGGTTGAGCCGCCCATGGCTGTGTCTCAGAGGGAAGCGCAGTTGTGTTTTTCCAAAGTTGATTCAAGTTGGTTTGGCGGACTGGGTCCTGAAAAAGCAGTTTTAGGGTGATCCTCATCATGTTTCTGCCTGTCCAACATGGGGCATGGTGCGACTCAATATAATGGATCAAGTTGCTGAGGGGACCAAAAATGACTAGTCTCTTTGTTTGAATCCAAGTTCGGGCATCAACGATTTGAACCACCATGTTCACAGATGGTTTTGTGATGTGGTGCCATAGGAGCTATAAGTCGTTGAAAATGATGATCCAAAACTTGAAAACGATGACTTCATGATGACAACTAAGGCTGGCTCGACGTGGTTGCTGTTTGAGGCATATGCAAAGAAGCGGCTGCCAGCAGGCGTGGACCTGTGACCTCTGGGTGTCTTCAATTCGATCTGCGGTTCAGGATGAGAAAATTTGATATGATTTGTATTTGTTGAGTTTTGCCCCCAGCCACTAACAGTTGCAAAACAATGATCACAAGTTTTGTAGCGACCCTTTATCAAGTATCATGTAGTATCAGCCACTGGTAGTGGATGGTAGTGTGTAGGGGGGAAAGATCCTGGACATGGTTTGGACTGACCTGGTTGACCCTTTGATGGCCTAGAGCCAATTCTGCCAGTCAGCCCTAACATTTGGCTCAGTTCTGCCCCAGCTCTCATCTTTCATCAGCCTTTACCGGAAATGCTGCGCATACTCACCGTCCTTCTGACCCTTGCCACCTGCGGTGCCGAGTGTGTCGAGGAGGAGTGCGGCACTGTGGCAAGCGCCGCAAGCCGCAGTCAATCCCTTCTCCAGGTTGCAAAGACCCAGATTCTCGGCAGAGCTACAAGTGTTTGTGATGATATGGCTACGGCGCACATGTTTACATTACTATATTATATATGTAAATGTGCCAGTGCTAATATACCAATTTTGGGACGATTTATATAGTTGGTTGATGAACATTTTTGTTATAGGCTCAAACCACCTACTAACACCACCTACTAACTTGACCTTCTGTGTTGTAAAGTGTTTTTTACATGTTCGTCCAGACTTCAAATGCTGTTGCTGTAAACACTGTGCAATTTACCACAGGACTGGACAACCTACCATTAAAATGTGGTTGTTTATTTTGGTCTATTGTTGGGTTTTCCACATCCCGAACTATGAGAAAATTAATTGCAATTTCACCAAGAGCACACTTTCAAAGGTCTCAACATGCCAAACCATTCCAAGCTTTCTATATTTTCCTTATAGGCTGAGCATGGCTGAACTTTTGGAGGTTTGCCGTGAGGGCTTTAAGGGCGTCCTTGTTGCATTCTGAATTCACGAAGCTTTGAGGACCGGAGGCTACGAGATCGGCGGAGACAATACGCAAAGCTGCAGCTATCAGCGTGAGCGCCTTCCAACGCCAGCTGAGTGCATGGAAGCCGCAGCAGCCTTGGGCAAGAACTATGGCTTCACGGGTTCCTATGCCGGCTGGCCCAAAGATTGCTTCATGTACCGTGATGTTTCTTGGTGCAGAGTTGGCGTGTTTTTTCCGGATTTTCAACAGCGCTGGAACAGGTCAGTACATACTCCGACTGGATGTATACAGTCTTGTTGTGTTGCTATGAAGTGGACAGATGTAAGCAAAATAGAAATACATGCAACATGCATTTGGGCTTTAGATTCAATCATAGATTCAATATGAGTCAGCTATTTTCAGCAGATCCAGTTTCCACATTCAGGTCGTCTACTTCAACGAAGACCAGGTGACATGCTCTGGACGGGACAGCGCTCGCCTGATCTGCAAGCGTGTGGAAACTACCACAACCACCACGACGGAGAGCTTGCCAAACGTGGTGAGCTACGAGATTGGCGCACCGGGCTTCGACTGCGCAGTAGGCCATGTAGTTTCCACACATATCGAGTGTGCAAGCAGCGCACTTCTCACTGCAGTGGGGATCAGTTTTTCTAACTGGCTTTCCACAAGTGACTTGCAGTTTCTTGCACTTACTGAAGATGATTTTGTTCCATCAGAAAATCCAATAATTAGCTGAATGAATTTGTCCGAACATGGCCCAGAAACCTTTGTTTGTTTAACAAATAGATTTATAGGAGCAACTCATTTCGAAGTCATTGGAATTTCATGATTATTTTGTTGTCTGAAAGCTCGAAAGCCAAAGTCATCCTCCAAGGTTTGGTTGCTTGTATTCATCAAGTCTTCATGCCTTGTTCTTCAATTACTATGAGGGCGGATCGGTTGACTACAACTACATGCCGGTCTGCAAGACTGAAACTTGGTGGCTGGAAGAGCCATCCACCAGCAGATGTTTATCCGTTTCCGATCATGGTGAGTTTATAAAAGAGTTGATATCGTGGTTTTTAACAGGCCCACTATCCCCACCCTATCCCTAAAACATTTGAAGTTCTTGGCAGCGGATCGTCCAGGAAAGCAACCCGGTGATCCGAAATTTCAACATTGGGGTCTTCGACAGCAATAGCTGTGCCGCTGGAAATCCCATCCAAGATGTTGAACTTTGCCGGGAGGCTGCTGCCTTCTTCGGTGAGGTCCCTAGGCAAAGATTGGAAGTCTAAAGGGCATAGCACTGCGGAGCCAGATCCGAGGGGGCTTGCAACTAGTATCCAATGCATGATAACGTGGATGACTAATTAGTTAACTATGTACTTGATGACAAGCGTGCGGGATATAATCCATGACTTATGATGACTTATGGTTCAGGATGGTTTTTGATGGTTTGTGCTAATCAGCTATAACGGGATTGCACAGTAAAGGACCAATATTGGAGTATGATTGAATCATATCATAATTTGGCTATGGGTCAAACTATGTCAAACTATTTCCGTACCTTTGTCACCCACAAAGCTATGGCACCATTGTTGGTAATACGCAACCCAATTTTGCTGTTTCATATGTACGACACATACGTAATATAATATTTATATAATGTACTTATCCATTTTGCATTATATTATCCTGGAGATTCAAAATCCTGGAAAAGGCAGGGGTTCTCAGTGTTTTATTCTCTGCTGTTCTCTGAAAACGATGGACTTTGACGTCAAACACTTGAAACTCCTAAATTGCATTCTTGGACCAACTTATGCGAACAACGTACCACTTCAGTCAAGGATTTATACACCTGAAGTGCCGACACCAAGGAATCCCCTCAACCAATGGCGATTAATATCCTTTGGTTAAAATATGTTAAAATTTACTAAAGGTTCATGGTTGGTAGGTAGTCCGGGCGGGTCCCTACAAGGTTTTTTTAATGAATGATAGCCAAATCTTCAAGTGATGCCAATGCTTCAACGGAGAAACCTTTGAGCTTGCCATGTGCGCACAGGTCTTCTCCACAGAGGGCAGTTACTCCGGCTACCCTCAGGGATGTTTTAAGTTCTTGAACGGCGATGTGTATTGGAACCGCCATGAAGGCGTGAGAATGGTTCGGACATGCTTTGTTGGATGTTTTTTTTGTTGTTGGGGGGTGGGGTAACCACTGCTGAGTACAACTAGGCACCACTAACCATAGCCAATCAATGGTTGACGCAGCTGACTACAACTACAACTTACACACCACAAATTCGACCAAGTACAGCTTTGAGTTCAGCTAAGTTATGGTCTTTAATGCCCACTTTTAAACATTTTCTGGGTCCACTCGTATCACTCGTGGTCACTGGCTGACAGGCAACCATCCAAGCCCCAACGCTGCTCCCATTTGCATGGGGTGATCTAAAGATCTGAGACGGCGGGTGCGTCTTGTGGCAGGGTGCCGCGATCTCATTTTAAGTTTTAATCCGCTTCGCATGCGGAGTTCTTTCACGGGAGTTACAGTTGTTTGTTTTGCAATGTTTCGCATATATATATATATACAATAGGAAAAGACTGGAAAAGCAAAACCAATGAAAACCATGTGTTGTTTTTCTTAGAGACCTGATCATGTTTATGTGGCTTCGCTACCCTAGGCCCTAGCCTCGCATTTGTCTATAGTCTCGAAGCCGTCGAACGGGCCACAAGTGCAACCGTAGAGCAAAAATGACGTGTCGCAGGATCACCCTGTGTCGCGAGACCACGCGCAGCTATGGAGCTTATATGGATGGCTTATACGCTTATACTGGTTATTTTCATACTCATGAGATTATATTTGTAAGAGTTTGCATATATTACTAATAGTATTTAATCGTATATGCACAATATTGGTAGTATAAGCATTTTAATACACACATATGTATATATATATATATATATTACATGTGTGTGTGTGGGTGTTGTTAGATGTTATGATACTTGGACTATACAGATTCTATTGGATTACGAAAACCACCTTTTTTCTTGCAGTCCCCCCGCTTCGAGACAAACATGAGAAGCTGACAATGGAGTAGGGTTACCTAGAGGTAAATTATTAATAGTATGTCATATCAATTCTCCATAACTGATCCATTAAAGCCTTTATTGTGTTGGGAACCATAGCAATGGGCCAGCGTCCTGATAATGTGTAGCAAATTAGAAGCCGCCCTCACCAACTACAATCTATGATGCTCAATCCGTTTTAACCCCTCTTCAATCAAACTTGTTGGTGTTATTGGGTCGGGATAGTGTTTTAATAGTTGGAATGGGGAAGTGCAGGAAACTGTGCAGAGAACTGATCGCACATTCGAAAGGACCACATGCATAGAACAGAGACTATATATGATCAAACAAAGTGAGAGCAATCAGCTCCTAGACATTATTGTCAAACTCTACCTACTAATTATATCCAGTTCTTAATCTTTGTGAACTACTATCCTCAGTAGCCATTTCACCAACAAGCACCTTAAGTTCGTTCCAACAGGCCATCGTTGCGGACACAAAGCGACCCCAGAAGGATGTGGGATTATGGCTCCAAAATTTTGACTGTAATAGTTGGATGTTTTACAAACAACCCTTTTGCAAACGAGTGAAACCCAGTCAAGGGTTGGATTGCCAGACATGTTTTACTGGGTTACTGACATGTCCATGATAATAGATTGGGGTTATCAAAACCCAATACGGGACTCCCTTTCTTCACCAACCAGCATAGTGGAATGACACAACAGGGTTTTGAACACTGCTCAGGTGGGCTACTGTTGTAAAAAAAAAGGTGTTGTCCTCTCGTTGAAACAACATGTCCTTTGATCGGAAGTATGTATATAGTGAATAGTGAAAGACATTTTTGTTCAGTTTTGGTGGGATGGTAGTTCATTGGCTTTACACATCACCTTGGCCATAAAATCTTTGAATGGGGGAAGAGAAATCGTATCAGCCAACCGTTGCGCAGGTCACCCGACACAAGAAGCCAGCCAAGAAGTGGCGCTTTTGAGCATTGGTGATCGTTTGAAGTTTGGTGTAGGGCACAGGAGTGACAGAGACTGACTGAATTAATGAATGATCTGACATCTAGTCACAGACGCATTTTTTCTAGTATTTTAATTCAACGATGCTCCCTGTTTTTTTCAACTAGTTCAACTTGGCGTGCTCAAATTTATACAATTTTATACATCTATTTCTTTGATCCGTTTTTTTGAGAAAGTCTGTCTGTGACGAGTTTTGAAAATCCTGCACCTTTCCTGCCTGTGCCCATCAGACACCCAACCTGTTTGGCCGGATGCAGCTTCGCAGGTTGAGCAGCCAACAGGCGGCACAAAGTGGAGACAGACTATCACACACACAAAATCAATCACTCTCCCTTGTGGGGTATGCTATGGTATGGTTCCTTGTTAATACCCAACAAAAATCCAAGGCCTTGCCCACTGCTATTGGTACCCGTGATTTGACACTACACTTGTCCATTCTGACCTAGAAGATCCCAAAGATGGTGCCCCATATTAAGCTAAAGTTGGTTAGTAAGTAGCTTAACTAAACGTTTTTTTTGGTGTAGATATAGATAGATATAGTGAGATATATAGTTTAGTTAGTATATAAGTTAACGGGACTTGTCAGGTACAGGTATACAACCACCTTCCCATGGGTTTCTTTGTATGCTAAGTTTGATCATGTTCCTTACCCATAAGGTTAAGCCTAAATCATGGAACTGTGGAAGGCGTGTAGTTTGGCTGAAATGTGGCGGCCCTCGGGCGCCGGATGCACTTCAAACTACACCTCCAGTCCGCCATGGCAAAGCTCCCCGGAGCGAAATGATGGGATAGGAGCGTTGCACCTCTACTGGTGGTTGAAACATGTTCATTGTCCAAATTGACCATCCTGTATATTTAGGAAACAAGATGAAATAAGCCCATGCGGGTACTTTTTGTTGGGGGGGCATGGTTTGAAACTACCAGCCAGTGTAGCTCTTGGTATGTCTCAAAAGGATTTCAAAATCATGGTATTCTGCAATATGTGAATGAATGTACGTGCGTGACTGGATGCTGGTCAATACGATCTTAATACCAATCGATCCACCATGTCATCAAGATGCGGGGCTATACACATGGGACCACATCGTGCATGGTGCGCATTCTGATCCATTTTGGGTATGCGCAATTTTGAACCATATTCCGCCTGACACAATCAGACCAGCTTTGCATGAATATTCAACGTCACAATGCTTGAGGACCAACTTTTGAGACATATCACAGACTCGTCGAAATCGAAAAGGATAGCTTAGACCCGTTGGCGTCGCTGCTGATGTGAAGTTTGGCGCATGGCTTGGGGCGCGCCAAAGAGGCTAGGAGCATCAGCGCGGACAGAAAAAATCCTGCTGCGTTTGACGATTTTGATGCAAGCCATTGGCATTGGGGGTTTTCTTTTAAATGGCAACTGGGAGTCTCTACATATCACATCATATCACCACCAATTTGGATTGGAAAACGTAGCAGGACTATTCACATATTCAAAATCAATAAATTTGGCACTTTCAATGGAGGATTGCCGGCGGGCGCCCTGATTCTTGGGTGGTTGCGGCATAGGTGTGCCCGAAAGGGTGCAGCCATGCCAACGCCCTGGGTGAGTTTCACTGTTGCTTTCCATCAGTGGCGCTCAATTCTTTCTACATGTGCTTCTGACGGTTCATACGTTCCATGTTAGCGTCCAAATGGGTATAATACAAATAGTCAGTGGTTTGGGCCAGGTACACTATTTTTACTGGGATTTTTTTCCCTTTCCCCGGGGAATTTTTTTCTCCGCTCAGTTCTTGCACATTGGTGTGGCCAGGAAGCAAGCAGGGAGCCAGCAAGCAAGCAAGCAAGCAAGCAAGCAAGCAAGCAAGCAAGNTGGCCAGGAAGCAAGCAGGGAGCCAGCAAGCAAGCAAGCAAGCAAGCAAGCAAGCAAGCAAGCAAGCAAGCAAGCAAGCAAGCAAGCAAGCAAGGGAGCCAGCGAGCAAGCCGGCCTCAATACCTTTTAATCCAACTACAAACAAACCCCTGAACCAACCCTAAATAAACCCAAAAACCAACCCTAAATAAACCCTAAACCCACCATAAAACCAACCCTAAATACACTCTAAACCAACCATAAAACCAACCNAACCAACCCTAAATAAACCCAAAAACCAACCCTAAATAAACCCTAAACCCACCATAAAACCAACCCTAAATACACTCTAAACCAACCATAAAACCAACCCTAAAGAAATTTTAAATCCACTTCAAACCCAACCCTAAAGAAACCCTAAAACCAACCCTAAAANCCCTAAATACACTCTAAACCAACCATAAAACCAACCCTAAAGAAATTTTAAATCCACTTCAAACCCAACCCTAAAGAAACCCTAAAACCAACCCTAAAAGACTTTAAATCCAACTTAAAACCAACCGTAAAGAAAGCCTAAAACCAAGCAAGCAAGCAAGCAAGCAAGCAAGCAAGCAAGCAAGCAAGCAAGCAAGCAAGCAAGGGAGCCAGCGAGCTTCGTTCGTTCGTTCGTTCGTTCGTTGCAAGCAAGCAAGCAAGCAAGCAAGCAAGCAAGGGAGCCAGCGAGCAAGCAAGCAAGCAAGCAAGCAAGCAAGCAAGCAAGGGAGCCAGCGAGAAAGCCAGCAAGCCAGCCAGCCAGCCAGCCAGCCAGCCCACCAGCCAGCCCCTAAATAAACCCTAAACCAACCATAAAACCACCCTAAAGAAACCTTAAATCCACCTCAAAACCACCTCAAAACCAACCCTAAAGAAACCCCCAACCCTAAAAAAGTTAAATCCAACTTAAAACCAACCCTAAAAAACACAAACAAACCTTCAGCCAACCCCAAATAGGCGCCAAATCGAACGAAACCTTACCAAGCTTAAACAAAATTTAGAGCAACCGGGAATAAACTATAAACCAAGCTTAAATAAACACCTTAAACCGACCCCAAGTAACCTAAAGCACCCTTGAATAAACAGTGTGAACCAACCCTAAATAAATTCCTTAAAAACAAGAATACATTCAAAACCAACTGTTAAGAGGCATCTTAAATCAGAAAATTAATCCTAAACTCCAATACCACCTGTAGGTGAAGACCCTAAACCAAGCCTAAGACAGAATTGGCACGGTAGATGTAGGGGAGAGAAAACAGAATAGATCAGGAAAAAAAATCCCCANACCACCTGTAGGTGAAGACCCTAAACCAAGCCTAAGACAGAATTGGCACGGTAGATGTAGGGGAGAGAAAACAGAATAGATCAGGAAAAAAAATCCCCACACCAGGGGAAAAAAAATCCCCGGAGCGATCCAGCACCTTTCGGCCAGAGCTTTCCTCAATAGTAGAGTGATTGTTTGGTGCACCTCGTTATTTGTAAATCTATGGTGCATTGATATGATACTGGCAATCACGATTTTTTCCTGGAAACCGCATAAAAAAGTAACAATGATTTATCAACCTGTGCTTGGTTGCTGTGAGGCCAACGAATCTGTTTTCCAGATTTTGCCCATTTCCCGGTGGTTCATTGCACCTTGCAGCTGTGTTTTACAAGCGCAAAGCCTGCAATCAGGTGATCCACGATGCAAGGAAATTCGGCGGGATGGGTTGAGTTTCTTGGGTCGCTGGCGGCTTGGGTGGTGAAGTTTTTGGGGATTGATTTCCTACTGATCATTTGTTGTTGTCCCATCATATCAATGATTTGTCGTGTGTTTTTTTCTCAATCGAAACGAAGTTTTTCACTTCCGAAGTTGGAAGGGAGACCATTCCTTCTACATCCGCAGTGCTTCTGAGACCCATGTGTCACTCATTCCTGGGAAAAGTTTTGATGAACCCCGAGCTGGCCACATAGGGTAGAGAGATGAACCATTACTAGATACACATGTTGGAAAATTTGCACCCCACATCTCCCTGTGTTCAAGTTCAATAAGGTACTCAACCAGATAATGCTTGGAGGAGTTTCCGACTTTCGCTGTTGGTAACTCGTTCCCTGGTGAATAAGTCTTTTAATAAACGGGTTATCCACTGTTTAGTCCGGTCATAGCCCCAGTTGTGAACCAGTTCCAAAGTGGGAAGGTCTTCCAACTAGAACCCAATTCTTTGGGTCGGGTCCTTTGGGGGCATTTGGGGCATGTACCGGTGCCCGGCAACCCACTGCTGGCTTGATTGACAAAGAGCCACCCGCATCTCTTAAACAACTAACAAGCTACCATTATAAGCTAATGCATTTTGCATAGCCTATACCAAACTAACCCTATTTAACCCAATGTGTTGGTTATTGCAAATATATTAGTTTTTTTTGTTCGTGGTTGTCTCTCTCCAATGATAGAGATCGTTAATCAGTTTTATCAGCATGTTTGATGGTCAAATCACAATTTATCCCATTTTTGTTTCGTTGAATCCCACTATGGGTCAGTTTTATATCCAATGCACCACCATTTTCACTTCATGATCAAATCCCAATTTGCAGAATTTTTTTTTATCCATATGTTCGATGATCAAACCACCATTTCAGAGTCTTCGTTGCCCCATGTTTGATCTGTTTTACTGCCAACGTAAAGACGTCATTCCTGCGCTACTTGCCCTCCCACAGTGCCTTCGTGATGCGGTTCCAAGAATCAGGAGCTCAAACGCATCCGCCGCATGCCGCCGACGGAACAGAAGGCATCCAATCTACGGTTAGTTTGCCAAAACATGGTGGTTGACTAGATTTAATCAAATATAAGATATTATGTCAATTTAAGCACAAGAAATCGGGATTGTATCATGGACACATGGGTATAACACATGGGTCACCATTGCAATGTACCATCGAAGATTGGTTAAACACGGATCAGCAATGAATTTTAATGTGAACTTACAGGTTCAACAAAGGACCAACCTGGGATTTTACCATCAAACCATGATGAATATAACCAATTGATCAAAGGTAGCTACTGATACTGTAGATGAATTAATTTGTTGTTGCGTTCCAATGGGGGAAGATTTCATGCCCAGCGTAAACAACATCATTGTTGCAGGGTTTTCAAGATCAACCATTAAACCATAGTCTCCTTGTTGATAGATCCAGCGGTGAATGTTGTGAACAAGTGGAATTTCAAGGGACCGCAATGATGAGACTCCCATTCTCATACTGCTCTCAGAATTTCAGAAGAAACCCCAATAGTACGGGAAAAAAATTATAGGCTGACAAATTTCCCACTATCCGATGGTTCAAATAGTCTGGTTGCATAGCTTCAAGGGTTCTGAATGATAAGTTTTCATTTTGTTACATGCATTTACACACGAATTCCCCATCAACAGTTACTTTTCATGATCTCCTACCATTCTTAAGGTCCTAAACAGCGACATTTTTACCTCTTGCCAGCGCGGCCAGTGGCAGGTGGCTCTCCGCGCTCAATTGAAATTGCTGACGCCTGAGGCGGGAAGCGGCTCTAGGGGATGGCCATAGGCCATAGTGCATTTCCATGGCCATAGTGCTCTGGTAGATTACCCTCTGGTAAACTAACATAGCTATTGAAAATGGCTATTTATAGTGGATTTTCCCATAAAAACTGGTGATTTTCCATAGTTATGTTAGTTCACCAGAGGGTAGCATAGACCCTGAAAATCACCCATCTTTAGTGGAAACTCATCTTCCAACAGCTATCTGCCAGGGTCTATTTTAATTTACTGAAGGGTAGAAATGTTGATTTTCCAGCTCGCAACCTGTTAGTTTCTCAGAGGGTAGCTGAATAAATGGATCAATGGATTGGATACAGATCGATTTGTTGGTCTCATGCATTTGACTTGAATTTGGCTCTATTTGATGCCATAAGATTGGCTGAGGTTGGACAAGGTTATATAAACCCATGTAAATCCATAATAAGGAATGAACCATCCCCAAACTTGCTGCTATAGACATAGACAATCCCCAGATTGGTAGACTATATCACGTCATTATCTAATTATTGCTGGTTGAATCATCTCCATGTTTTTTGGTTGTACTCCAGTTGGATTCTCGAAATTAATTCATTATCCCCCATGTAAATTAAATGATGTTCATGTTTATATAATCAGGTTTATTTTTTCATTCTCGAATTTCCTAGCCAGCCATGTTGGCTTATCCTTTGATCTTCGCATTAGAACCCAATGAGCTACAATAAATTCCATTAAAGCCATTTCATCCAACTAACTCCCAAGAAGTAACAGTCTATTGTAGGTCTCAGTCAGCCATGCTTGGGGATGACAGGAGCGGGAGGCCCTCATTGGCGACTCAGACAGCCCCTTGGCGCAGCATTTGTTGCAGCCCCCCGGTGGTGGGCTTTCCATCGTGGGATTTACAACCTAAAAGGTCCCAAAGAAACAATTAAAACATATTAAAACCCCTCACCACAAGGACATGAGTGCAGGATGGGTCAATTGTTTGATGGTTTTTGCAAACCATTTACCAGTGCCAGTGTCTCAAAGATCCCTTTCGGGCTACCAACCCGAGACGCCTAACCTTGTAGCCATTGAGGTGAAGATGAGGCGTGGTAGTTGGGAGGGGGACTATGCCTTGGATTAATGGGAGTGGATTGCTTCAACTTTGGCCACGAAACATGGGCACTTCATCAGTGGACCCGCAGGTACAACCTGGCAGCAAGGGAAGGTATAGGAAATATCAGGAAATCAACGTGGGGTCAAGCTTTTGATCATGGGGTTGTCAGAGCCCGTTTGACAGTTCGATTTGTCCAGTGGTTCATAGCCATCATTTATGCTGGGCTTCAGCCTAATATAGGGTCTAAGGAAACAACTCAAGAGACCAATTCAAGATGTCCCCCATCAATGCTGCCACTCTTGAAATAGACCCAGTTGTTGGACCCCAAGTGCTATCATGTGCTATCCACGCTCGCGGACTTCAGCAATTGAGGAATGTCCCCCATGTAAATTGATGGGGGTTTGATGGCCACCTACAAACTTAGTTATTTTAAAATGTGTTCGTATGTTTCCCACTCATGTCAACCTTGGATAAATATACCTTGGTTCATGGATTAGGGTGGTACCTGGGGTACCGAAGCAGTGATAAACTGCTGTCAAAATGGCACCCCGCCAATTCAACAGCCCAGGGGTTTTCTTAACCCAGGTCACATTAGCAGGAGAGACCATGCAAGAGCATAATCATTGATCAATCCTCATAATCCACCAGCGGCCCATCATGGCACTATTTCCACTGACGTTCAGCGCCCAACATTCGCCCTGTAGGAACCTGCAAAGCCGGCTGTGCAATTGGCCCCGGCTACTTGGAAATGGCGTCAGCTGGGGATGAGACGAGAAAAAACATGTGGAAACTGCAACACATGGGTTGGGCAGTATGATAGTTTTTCTTCTATAGCAGCCCCACTAAAAGTAACAATTCCGGGGAAACCTGGACATAGGAAATAGATATCATCGAACAAACATCCTGGAAGCACATTTCTATTATTTTTTCGGGATTGCTGCTGGTATAGAGGTTTGCCATGGTATGCCGTTTGTGAATCTTTGCCGGGAGATTCCTTCACCCCGGGACAGGTGATAGCTTGTTGTGGGCATTGAAAGTCCAACTTAGTGCCCGGATAGACAAAAATCCTCGGAAATGATCCTTGTTTACATCCTTTGTGCTAGCATCGATTGAGGTAAATGTGTGATGCTCATATGGTGTGACAAGTGAATATTAAGTCCAGTTGAAATCATGTTTGGTTGTTTAGTTTGGTTTTGTGACTTTACTTTCAGCTGGCGATGGAAGGTAACTAACATGCAGAGTGCCATTTGGCCATGACAGGGCTGACAAAAAGCTGAAGAAAACACCGGTGAATTTGCGTTTTCATCTTAATTCGGAGATGGTCATCATCCGTTGCTATGGATTCATTAGCCAATAGAGTTTTCACACATTTTCACGTCTATGGGATGGATGACATTGGATGACTATATCATATCACATACCCTCTGGTAATTTAACATAACTACATAACTATGGAAAATCGCCATAGAAATAGTGGATTTTCCCACTAAAAAGGGTGATTTTCCATAGTCATGTAACAGTTTACCAGAGGGTAAATGGAAGGTGTAATGGAAAAATCATCTATAAAATGGTGATTTTGATGGAAAAATCCTAAACGGACGGTCACTTGGAATTCACCACGTCCCATCTCCGAGGCTCAAATGGACTGCCCGCATGGTCACAGCCTCACGGCCTATGGCCTGCGACCGCCGGACTACCGGAAATTTGATGGAGCCAGTGGTGGGCCGTTTTGGGCAGCCATGGGAGCAGCTGGTGGCAGCCTTATAATATATCCTATATATATATATTTATATAATACATCTTTTTGATGAAGAAAGCATCCAACCAAAATCCTGGTTTAGTATCGGAGCTATTCTTTTTGGGCTTCCATATCAGAGGTTCTTGGTGTAAGGGGGCAAGGGATTATTCAGGTTCATTCTTTAAGTCCCCTTTCATCGAAAGGGCATGGTCGGCCCCCACGATGCCAACTTTTTCTTTACAATGAAAATATTTCAGTTTTGGCATGCCAGAGGGGTTGAAAAGATCCAATAGTATGCTTGAGAGCTGGGCCTATACCCCAAAAACGGATGGCTGATTGCTAAAACCAGCAAAAAAATGCTGTTCAGATTTTTGATGACCAATTAACCCACTCCAATCTTCCAATCCGACAGGAGACGAATACACCTGTGACGTTTGCGGTCGCGACGGCGAGTACTGCTATGGCGTGTATCACTGCACCAAGTGCTTCCAACAAGGCGGGGAACAGCGGACAAGCCATGGCTGGGAGGATCCCAATCAACTAACCAGGGATCTCAACAAATCCCAAGGGTGGTAACCACTCTGGGGTTGATGTCACAATATGTCACACTGCTGTGCAGAGCCCAAAACATTGGGTCAACTCCTATGTTTCTTATCGTTTCTTATTGTCAAGTATCACATGATTACTCTAACTATCTCAAACTTAAATGTTGGAAGAAATGAACCAGTCTTGGTGTCAACCTTGGTCTGACGGATTGATGACCTGATTGTGAGCTTGAATCGAAATGCAAGAGGGCCCTACTTTTTTTTGGCAGAGTGGCATTGGGTTAGCCAGCCATGTAAGATACAAAGTCCCCATGAGTTTGAAACCCGGGTGCATGTCTCCAAATTTCCCTTGCAATGACTTGCAACATCCCAATAAATTTCACATGTTTTGTTTCTCAAATCCCATGAAATTTCCGGTCAAGCCATGGGTTTGGTGGTGAACCATGGTGAACCCCCCCATGGCCTGCCAGGAGGACGTCAATTCGACGCATGTCCAACTTGCGGTGGCACTGCTGGCGGACCTTCAAAGGCGAAGCCGGCGAAAGGCAAAGCATCGAAGGGAAAGAAGCGATAAGACGTCGAAAAAAAACATTGCGCTCTTTTTCGGCATCATCCAAGTGAACTTTGGGATTGATGGTTTGAAATGCTGCGAATCCGCTACGTGTTTATTTTCCATGCTGCCTTTGATGATTACCTCCATTGACGAGCCATATCCTGAGAGTCTGAGATTTGTACTATATGAACTTGTATTTTTAATGGGATCATTTCGGTTGGGTGGAGTTGGGGATGCTTCGCCAAGATGACTGGGGTGATGTTCCTACCAAAACTATCCACAAATACCAAGTATATATATATATATAGATGACTATAGATGTGGCATTCAACCAGGTTATGAGCTACTGACAATGCCCAGTATCATTGGTTTCTTTTTTCGCATTGTGCATACATGTAAACTCTTGCGAGGGACACGTATACCGACTTGATGAACAAGGGTAGCCGTCACCACTAGGGCACTAAGGGGAAACCAAATTATAGGAACGTGTCCACGAGTGGTGACGTGGCTTACGTAGATTGTGATGATACCTCTCAGGTCACTGGCAAGTAGAGCGACAGACGAGGATTGTGCTATTTGAAATTCTGAATTCGAATGGTCCACGTACATCAAATGAAAATTGTATTGAGTTCAAAGCCATCCAAGCACTGAGAACACCTAAAACACTGCAGCGGTTGGAATGTTCTTTTGGCAGTGGCCTGTTCCTCGAGGGCGGTGCCGGTGACCCGCAGCCTCTTTGGTTCGGCTCGACCGGGCCGCGCTTTCTGAAGCTTTAAACAAAAGGAGACGAGAGCTATGCCGCAGTCTAAACACAATGTTCAATACATGTCACTGCAAGTTGAAAGCCACAAATAGCAATTCCATTGTTATCATCATTGAACCAGTGGAACCACCACTAAGAGGATGTCTTGGAAGTAACATGCCCCCAAAAGAACACAGTCACATGGAGGTACAAGAATGCCGCAATGCCCTGAACCCCAAGTTTTTGCATCAATTTCATGCCACCATTTCCATCCATTTCCCACACCAAAAACACTTACACCTGAGCTCTGTGGTGGAACTCTTGTCCTGAAAATATGTCGGTTCCCAAATTCAAGGTGTGAATCTGGGTGGCCCCATGGATGGCTACCATCTCTGAGCTGTCAGCACTTATGTACACCATCCCTTCATATGTGGATAGCACATGAAACCACACGAATGTACACTGTACCGTGACATGTTTTCAACGTGTTTAGAAACATTTAAAGAACATGTATATAGATAGATACTATGTGATGGGTATGATATGGTATGGTGTAGTCTACAAACAACGGAAAGATTTGGACCGTTTGGTGCCAGGTGGTCCTTGTGGGCGACCAGTCCGTGGGCAAAACAGCGCTGGTGATGTCCGATCCACAGCGGCTCTGGTGGGACGGTGGGACCGAATAAGCCACTAAGTGGGGCCGTGGATGATGAGATCCATGTGAAAGTGATCTAAATCTGAACCAAAGATGTACCCTCTGGTTATTTGAGATAACTATGGAAAATCAAAGAAAATCACCATTTTTGATGAGTAGATCATTATAAATCAAGTATAAATGGGCAATGTTTCATAGCTGTGTTAAATAACCAAAGGGTGGCTCATATCTCAGACATGTCATATTGGTTCATACGGGAAATCATTATCAGAATATGGCAGGCTGTTGTTTGGTCCAAGATGTGCATAGTGTTTGGTTTCAAAGCGGAGGCCCTTGCAATCAGTTAGCTAACATTGACCTACCCACAAGGAAATCTGGTTGTCTTGGCCATGTTGATTTGTTTTATTCCAATATGAAAACATACGCACAGATTATGCCAACTGTTGCATTCCCTTTACTCAAATGGAGCTGAACATGGACCATCAGATGTTATACGAGATTTTTAGATCTTGTGTTAACGATTTGTTTTTAAAGCATAGATTTCCTTGTATCATATCTTTTTAATCACAGATGTTGAAAATCGATGTGCAGTATGCACCCTTCAAGGTAGACTTTCTTGCCGTGGATCCACCCCTCCGCCATTGTGCTATCTTGTGCTGGCGCTGAGGCGTTATTTGAAAGGAACCTTTGATGAGAAGGTTGGGACTGGAACAGCTGTGGTTATTGATGGGTGAACTTCTACAAGTAGTTCTGGGTAAAACTGTAGATTTAGATATTTTCAACTCTTGTTCGAACCCCCAGATAGACTGGCGTTTTTTTCCGATGTTTCTTTGTAATCTTGTCCCTTTAGTACCAAGTACCACCCTAAAAGCCATGGTTTAGTATTGGATCTGTTCATTTTGGGGTCCGACATTTATTGTCTTGAAGCTAGGGGGAAGGGATGGGTCCTTCCAGTATCCAACTTTGCGCTTCCGAGTGTTGTAGCCCAAAATGTCCCAGCCCTTTTAAGGGCTGGATCCATGATCGGTGTCAGCCCAAAGTGAATTCCCATGTTGGAGGCCCATTTGGGATATTTTGGGCACCAGGGTGGCACTCCTGCTTTAGCTGCTGATTCATCCACCCTGATCACCACAACCTGTGAAAGCATTTGAAACCAATTCAATGCATCCAATACATGTGAATACCAGGGTTGCAAAGTATAGCACACACATGTCACATACGTTAAAAAGATCCACAAATATACCAGAGAAACAGATGGGGCCCATACAGTCACTGGGTACATACTGATGTGATGAAGTTAGTAAATGGTGTAAATGGCTAGTAAGTGGGGGTCAATTGACCGCAGACATGCTGGGCTATCACAGTGGCCGCAAGCCAGTTTCAAACCATGTATTTTCTAGTGTTTGGGAGCATATATCATATATCGATGATATCAAGTGATATATCAAGTAATGAGATATAGGCCTCATAATAGTTTGATTCCAGCCATTTGCACACCATTTACACGCCATTGACCATGGCCAAAGACCAAGTGCCTAACCGTGGCCTACTTCGGATTCCTTCGGATCCTCCCGGTAGGTTGAAACCACCATCGGGATGGACTTCCAGACCAAGACCGTGCAACTGTTGAATGGAAGTGGCTCAGCAGAGTGAAAATGAACGGTCGTAACATGTCTCAGTCTCAACCATGTCTTTCTTTTTTTGATGAGCTACAAAGATACATCGGACGTGTATTTTAAATCAGCTGGATGATTTGAATATGATTTGATGACCATGATAATCTATAATCTGATAGTTCCAGCGAAAGAATCATGCCATTGCATATGCCGTTACCAAAGCGGAACCATAGTTCGGATGCACTGATGCAAGCGATGTTCATGCCACAATTCCACTTTTTTCCCTAGCCCTGCTTGCGTCGAGACTGCCAAGGCCCCATCAGGTTACAGCTGTGGGACACTGCGGGGCAGGCGGGGGGTAGATTTGGGAGGCCGATCTCAACATAGATTGATGACATGTAGGGGCATCGATTCAAAAGAAAATGGTCAGCCAATATCATGCCATCATGGTTAATGAATGTTAATGTTTG
Organism: Symbiodinium sp. clade C Y103; assembly: GCA_003297045.1. Classification (NCBI taxonomy): domain Eukaryota; class Dinophyceae; order Suessiales; family Symbiodiniaceae; genus Cladocopium; species Cladocopium sp. clade C. The sequence goes on from BGPT01001087.1 coordinate 161,773, forward strand.
TTTAATTCCGATTTAATCTTATTTGGAGTTGATCCTCGAGCATTGAACCTGGGATACATGGGGCTGAGGACACCTTGGGCGGTCCGGTTGTTCCAGTTGTCGTTCACAAGGGCCAGCACTTGGATGTCACGATCATCGTGGTGTCCTGCCATTTGTCCGCCAAGTCCTAACCATATAAGAATGTGATCAAGGACCATGGGTTTGATTGCAGTATATAATGCTATAATAAGACCTACCTGTACAAGGACACCTTCTTGCTGGGGCGGATTCCATTTCAGGAGAGCAGAAGACATCCTTTACAACAAGGCACAACTTCCACCACTTGCTGACCCTATTCTGTTCTTCCACATTTATCATCATTTATCTTAATACCCATTTATACGCCCTTGTTCTACCATGTTTAGCAACATCTCTTCAGATCGAGGGCTCCTACACACATATACGCTCAATATTTGGATGGGCCATGGAGTTGGCGAACGGATTAGTGACCCATTCCCATGACATCCACGGCTGATGTCAGGAACGCTTTCGAAGCCTGGTGAGCGGCTACATTCGCGACGCGGCGGCGGCCATTGTATGGTACCTGGGTCGCAGTGGGCTCGGTTGAAGCCACAAGCTAGGGGGTGGATAGTCATATCAAACATGGTTAAAGGCTCAACAAAACCCCGGTTTAAAATTGGATTTGTTCATGAATTGGGAAAAAATGTGGGGTGTGTACACCATGACCCAGCATTCCGAACAGCGCTCCCAGTTACGATATCACCAACCGCCAATCCTTCGAGAACACCATGCAGTGGATCGAGGCACGACTGTGGCATGATATGCTGCTGGAACATGGGAACCCTCATGAAATGGCCTGCAGTGGTTCTTTGGCCCATGAGGTCATTAGAGTTCAACTGGTTGAAAGCATATCCCTCTGATATAGAATGCAACAGAGAAATCCATTGATTTCTTTGCTTTGGGGTTAAGGGACCCGCCAAGGGAAGGGCGGCATGACAAACCCTGCAAGCCAACATGGTGTACATCTTGAGTAGTAGCCAGTAGCATATCATCATATATTGATTTGCTTTTCGGAACCCATTGATGTTTCTTGTGGAGGTGTCGAGCCTCAAGACTTCAGGGATATGTGTACTGTTTTACTTTAAGTATTCCTGTACAATCCTGCATAGATCTATTCATTCCAGTGTATTATATTGCAGAACGTGTTTTTTTTGGAGAATGCCTGCCAACATCATTTTCAACTACTTACAACCACATACAGCAATACATAAGCCAAATCTACCCAAACCTGGACCTGAAAATTAATAAAGTTTCACGTGCCCAAAAATGTGCTACACACAATGAAGGTCCTATCGATGAAATGCGATCCAGGATGTAGAAGGATTTTCGGATGGTTTTTGGAATATCATTCCAGACATGGATCTGGAAATATGGAAGGATTTCCATCAATCACCAACAATCAGAGAGATAAAGCAACCTAAGAAAAGGTGGGAACCTTGAACTATGTGTTTGCAACCGCCCGAAGCACTTTTCTATCTTTTGTGGGATGGCTATATTAATGATAATTACGAAAGCCAGCCGGCAGGCTAGGCTGAAGTTATTATTACGAACGAAAGTGAGCTTAAGGGGTTTGGGGGGAGAGCTGACCAAAAGGCCGGATNTAGGCTGAAGTTATTATTACGAACGAAAGTGAGCTTAAGGGGTTTGGGGGGAGAGCTGACCAAAAGGCCGGATTTTGACGCAAATAGGTGGTGTTCTACGTGGGATTCTGGGTCGTTTTTGAGGGTTATGTACCGTGTCGCAATTGAGTGACGGTGGGGTATCGANTGGCACAGTCGCTTCCATTGCTGTAGTCGGTATAAGCACACTGTAAGACTAGGATTACATTGCGCAGTTACCCAGGTTTGTTGCCCTTTTTGGCTCCGCACGTTCACTTTTCGGGGTCCNAACACAGGGATTTTCGTGTTTTTTGCCTTTTTTCCTGGCGGCATGGTGTGCTTCTCTAAACTCATTTGCCTTTAGATCCTATCTCCATCTCCAACTGGACTGACTTGCCTTTAGAT
>BGPT01001087.1:166780-200176 GCA_003297045.1 Symbiodinium sp. clade C Y103
TTTTTTTTGAAAAATTGTTGGCATGATCATGCCTGAACGCTCCCGACTGCTTCCCGACTGCTTCCCGACTGCTTCCCGACTGCTTCCCGACTGTTTCCCAACTGTTTCCCGACTGTTTCCGACTGTTTTCATTTTTCCTGGAAGGCTACTNAACAAAACTACAACATTCAACACTTTTTCTTGCGACCCCACCTGCGCGTAGGTTGCACCAAATAATGCATTTTGACTTTAAAACCCACTGTGCCCTAAATCCAAAATCCCAAGACCTCGTGAAATTTAACAAGGGGAATCCCTATCAACCAATCAGTATAAAGGGAAGACACACAGTTTTGAACACTGCTCATTTGTTCTTGCTCTGGCTACGCAAGTCACCTGAAAGTGATCATAGATCTTGTCGTTTGACGAGCGGATCGCTCACTTGTGATTCTAAGGGGTAGATTTTATATCGCCAGGTTGCACTGCCAGAGGCTTCTTTTCCTGGAGAGATTCTTTGAGCGGTAACTGGCTACAGTGACCAAAACCCTGGTTGATTACTTTTCCTGGTGTTTGTACTACCCCATCAACCAACCAGCCATCTCTCGGTGCAAGACATCGAAAAGAAACAGAGAGAGTTTGAAGGGGAAATCTGCAGGAAACCCCTATATTTGGGGTTAAAAGCCATGGTTTCCGCTTAATTATATATACACATATATATATATATAAGATTCCCCTAAATCCTCTCATTGGTTCATGGGCCAGGTCTCCTGATTCTGTGGGCTAATGGCGCCCTGGTCTGGGCCTTTGCATGGCAAGACTCATGGAATGGATGGAGGGAAAATTGGGTCTGAAAATGATGGTCTATACGCTTCGCCAATCAAACATGGCAATGGAAAATCTTCATGGGAGAATCAGCTGTACATGGAGGATTGTCAATTGCCATGATCGATTACTCGAGGGTACAGTACCCCAAACGGTAATTTCTATGGGGAACATGAAGGTTAGCCAGTGATTAACGCGTGGATTTAGGGGTACCTTGTTTCCAGAGAAAGCCAAAATGTTCCGGAGACCCTGGTTTTCCTACCAATGGGGTTCTTGTGAGTGTTCAGAAAATGCCCCTTCAATCCAATCCATCGCCCCAGAAATGAATGGTTTATGATATTTGAGGATTCCCCTTAAAACATCTTAAAACATCATTTCATGTCAAGTTGGCTTCATGTTTCCGCCTATGTTCATCCAGACAGGACACCAGGTGAAATGTAGAGGATTTGGCCCAATGGCGCAGTCATGCTGACTCACCATATCCGAACTGGCCTTGGTTGAGAATTGGATATGGTTTATCACCAGTTTTGTCCACAGAAACTGAATCCTCTGTGGTAATTGGACAAACCCCAAATGCCATGGTCATCCAAGCATAAGGAGGTTTCCTAAAATGGGGGTACCCCCAAATCATCCGTTTTAATTGGATTTTCAATTATAAACCATCCGTTTTTGGGTACCCCCATTTTAGGAAACCCCTATACCATCAGATTCCCCATCCCATCCTGGTCACCCCCTGACGAGGCGAAAATGGTCATGGGCATTGCGGATGGAGACGATTTCCAGCTCGCCTGGGGACCCATTTGCGGAGAGAGCTTGGCTTCAAGACGTTTCAGAGCTACCCTCCGGTGTCCTCAAACATACCAACTGGAAATATACAGGAGGGTTTTGATGGGGAAATGAACTATAAATGAGAGACCTTCCATTGCCACGTGTGATTATCGGAGGCTACTTGTGGTAAAATCTAGTGATGTATGTTTGGTTTTCAACGTCCCACGTGGAATGATGATTCCCGCCACGTGGCTTTCCATATCAACAATTACACCGGAAGAATCTGCAACTGGGGGCGCGTCCCCCACCAGCTGAAACAAAACCAAATCCTACTTGTGTATACTCGTGTTGGATTGCAACAGCCTCCGTCTATTGATGGTTTTGATGGCATGGTTTTAGTGGCTTAATAGAGGTTTTAACAGTGTATCCCCGAGGATGTACCCTCTGGGAATCAAACATTAACATGGCTTACTGGAGAATCCACATTTAGTTCGATGATTTTCCCCTCTATAAACTATAATGAACCCGCTATGTAAAAAGTTGTCAAAGGATTTCCCAGCATCCCATACTACTCATAAGAAACCCCTGTTTCGTATGGGAAGCTTACAGGGATGACGAAAGGCCCGTCATTGATTGGTTGGCCCCAGCTGCCCAAAAACCATGGATCCGCAGTCACCCTGCAAAAAGGATCGAAAAGTGAAATCCTACCGGATCCTACTGAAATCATGGTAAAGGACACACTTCTTTTCCTGGCAGGTCGCAGTTCTGTTCCAAGGCGGGATTCAACCATTCAACCCGTAACCCCTCCCAAAGGCCGGTGTCCCCAGCTGGGTGTCACTGACAGTGCTTTAGGTCTCCACCTTCTGCTTCAAGTTCCCAGCGACTGCGCCAGGATTTTTTTGAGGGTTCCGAACCCCCAGTGGTGGTCATTTTGAAAGGGACAGTGATGGACAGTGATGGTAAACCATGGACTTTTGGATGATAAATCTCAGTTTCACGGGGTGAAATATGGTTGAATATGATACACCATGGGATTCTTGGGGGATAGACTATTTTCAGACAGACCCATATTCTCTCCTGATGAGACTGCAGGACAGCTGGCCCCCAACGGCCATATCCACTCGCAGACCATAGCCCAGAGCTCAGCTCGGGGGGGGTTCACGGGAGTTTCATGGGAGTTTCATGGGAGTTTCATGGGTAAATGCCACAGGATTCATAAACCTCAACCGAATGAATGGGAGTTTCAGGAGCCTAAAATGGAGGTGCTGCACATTACTGTACCATATAAAGCGATATAAACTATGGGCATATTCCCCGAAATTTAGTCCATACATATGCCTTATATATGGTAGGTACTCGTACCTCCAATTTAGGTACCTGAAATTGCCATTGAGGTTAACCTCAGTTGAGTCAGTCTGCCAATAGGATAATTACCCCAAAATCCAGTTGCATATCATCGTTTCCCTATTACAATCAAGATCAGTAAGCCTCAGTTGACTAATCGAGGTGGTACCAGTCCCAATGGTATTTTATCACATTTTATCACTATATTATTGTATTGGGGGAAATCCCCCAATTGACCAACAGACTTTGATAAATGTGGGCTGGCATTAACGGAGTGGGGGCGGAAACAGTTAGTTCCCGCTACTGTCTCGATCGCTAAACCTTGATCCCAAGATGTTCCCATGTCCCAACCAACAAGAATTAACAGGTGGATTAGAATGGGATCCTCCAAAAATGGGAGATGCTGATTTTTCGCATCGGCTCGGCCCCCTTCCAGGTCTCAGCGGACGGGCACAAGTTTCTAGTGGTGAACTACTCCGACATCACACAAGGCGCGCACAAGTTACTGGGACCCTTTAAGAATGATACGTTGCATGAATCAGATTCTTTTCGGGAAGGTTTTGAGCTAAACCATAACCTAAGAATTTAAGCCCGTTTATTTTAAAGTATGGAATCATACCCCATCAATACAACCCTACTGAAATTGGAGTTATCTGCACTAACTCAGCGATCTATTTTGAAGTATTGAATCTGCCAGAATCATACCCCATTAATTGCCTAACCCCAAGTGCACCCCCAAGTATATCAACTATATCCACCACAAATCCCACTTCGCCGAGAATATAATATGTTCTAAACCATGTTATAAGTGGGTTTCACCACCAAGAAATAGAGGTATACCATTGATATGGTTACACCGAAAACCCAAAATAGAGGTATACCATAGTTGGTTTGTACCATATTAAGTTGGTTATACCATAGTATGGTTTCCCACCCTCTGGAGGTATTTCTGGTGGGAGTCTCCAGCCCACATCAAAAACGCCGCGAGGCATGTCGTGCGATCAGCTCGTCAAGCGAGCGAAAGTCATTGAGCACCTGGCTGGTGAAGATGGTGAAGCTGGTGGAGGGCTTCCGATGGTGGAAGTTATGGGGATGTTAAGCCAGAAAAATGGGATTTACATGTTTTTATGGTGATTTGTTATATGATTTAATCTGAAAAAAGGGAACTATATGGATGCGTGGGGAATTTGAGCAGCAAGAATCGGGAGCCATGGTGTTTTTGATGTTATTCTCAGCATTAATTGACCTACAGTGTTTTCATCCAGTAACAAGAGGAGGTGTGCTGATTGCAAGCAGCAAAATGGGGATTTAGCTAAGGTGTTCACTGGGTGAGTGGCAACCAAACGATTCGATCGGATGGACTTACCTTCAAGTCCGAAGTTGGACTGGTCTGAACATAGGATATGATATATCCCCAAAATGGTCACTTCAATCCGGAAACGATGATCAACGAGTTGATTTTGGGCGTATTTTCAGACAAGCCCAAACAGCAACTTCATCTTTAGATGTTCTTCACATTCATCAACTTCACAACTCTAAGGCCGCTGGTGGAAAAGACCAGAGAAGTGGTGGCTTACGACTTGACCTTGAACGTCGGTGCCTGACTTGTGTTCGAAGGATTTGTTTGAAACAAATCTGGGATAAGATGGATACCCTCTGGTAAACTAACATAGCTATTGAAAATGATCCATTTATAGATGATTTACCTATTGAAAATGGTGATGTTCCATAGCTATGTTAGTTTACCAGAGGGTAAGGTTATAACATGTTATAACATGGGACAGATCACATCTTCTTTTCAAGAGCTGCTACTTTGCTGTGGATGGTCAGGCATTCATGGCTCTAGTGATACCTTGGGTCAACGTGGCGCCTTGCCGAGGTTGAACCATCTATGGTTTGGAGTCCCAGTCCCTGTGGTAATTTAACGGTTTGCCATTGAAAATGGTGATTTAGTTCGATGATTTACGTATTCAACATGACGAATTGCCGGAGCTATGTCCTGTTACCGGGGGGTATGTCATATGATATATAATATTGTATAATTATATATATATATATATCTATCTATGTGTGTGTGTATGTATATTTATTTATTTGTACAGATTGATAGATTGATAGGTTAGATAGAAATAGGTAGATATTCATTCAGTCAGCTGCAGCTATAGTATGATATGTGTTGGCCTTTTTTTCACTAAGGATGGTCAACACATCGCTGCAGTGATTGCGCGGTGTGGGCAGAAGATCAATGCGGAGTGCCCGTTTGCATTGCAGGAAATCTATGGTCAATAGACGTTAACAATGGGCTTACAACCAACAATCATGGATGAACCATGGAGAAGTGGATGGAACTGGAATGATGCGGTAAACCAAATGCTTGGAGGGTCAGCCCGGCCCACGAATCATAACTGGTGCGTAAAGCCACCATAGTTAGTTCAGCCAGTTAGATGTGGTGTAACCCGCGAACAACGGGGACTTCCGCCAGGGTTAGCCGCTAGCCAGTTACGATTCGTGGGATGATCCTCTAAGCAGTGGGTTTGTCCAAAAAGGGTGGACACCCCAGATACCCGATACCCCAAAGTGATCCAACCATGCTGGAAAAAATACTGCAGAAAACAATGATAAATCCCTATTTTTGAGTGAAATTGAGTACCCCATTTTCAGACAAATCCTAGTGGCCAAAATGAGGCGCTGGCCATAAGTTGGGAGAACTAGGAGTTGATGAAAATGAAACAACCAGAAATTTTGGCCCATGGCGCGCTGTTTTGCAAAGATGATGCACCGTGGTATTAAGTTGCACATGGGTCGGTGCATGTTTGGCAAGTAGGGAGAAACCTGTTTCAGGTGGTTCCAGTACTGGATTCCAACCATCCCCCCAGCATTGAAAGAAACATTGACAGGAAATACATGGAAATCTCCATCAACTTCTAGGTTTTTTGGCGCAATGTATGGCCTTTCCTTCCCCAAAAAACAAAAAAAAACATGACATCCCATTACCCCCAAAAAAATGTGCAGATCCATGAGGGTCGAACAGGCTATTCTCCAACGAAAAAAACACGTTCGTTCCGCTGCACCAATGGGAATGGACGTGCCAAACGGCGCTGTGGTCGCACCTTGTGCCGCTTGTGGACGAGCTGAGGCTGGGTGTGGGATACTGTTGGGGGTTAGAAGGACGGTGATACTGCCGTGGAATGCACGGCAGTGATGGGATTTTCTTTGTATCTTATGTCATCTCATCTCTTCCTATCTTATCTTATCTTATAGTATCTTATCTTATTTTATCTTATGATATAATGATTGTGTGTGTGTATTCATTTAGATTCACACACACACACACACATTTCTAATCATTCTTAGATGGGGTTATATACCAACTTATATAGCAGTGATCTTCATTCTTGCAGGTGAACATGGGATGTTTTCCGTTCCGAGAATTCGGTTTTTGTGGAAAATACAGGACACCATCATGTTAGATGGTTGGAGGTGCCTCATTGCCATGGGGCAATTCAGTGGTGCCATAGTTAGCTAGGTGCAAATAGCTCCAATAGCTAGGGGTTATGGCAGATATATACAGTATCTATGGTTACTATGGTTTACTTCTAACTTAGGGGACTACCCTGCATGGAAACCGATCAAACATGTTTTGTCAATTTCCTTAGTATGTAAGATGGTCAATGATGTTGCAGAGTTGGGCAAGTGTGTCGTTGTCTCGTTGGATCAGCTTCAGCCAGTTATGCTGAGATAGCATCAATAATATCCCAACTGCTGATCACGAATTGGGACCCCAAGATCATCATGTTCAGTCCTCAACAGTTGATAGATGCTTTTCCTTAATGCTGGTACCCTCCCAAGAAAGCAGCGTAGCTGGTAGCTGTTTATATATTTGCTCCGAGCTTGACTGCAGTAGTGTAGATACAATGTAATCAACCCAAAGCCACAAACAATACCATGGTTTGACCCAACTTTATTTGTTGCTTATTGGGGTTAATGCATGATATGTCAATTTTTGCTGCTGTCATTTCCCTTTTTTGTTCGTTCAAATCCCCATGCCTGAGAATTGGGGCGGCATTGCCCAGCAGCACCAGCTGGAATTTTTGTTTGCGGCTCAAGTAGTCGGAAACTCCTTTTGCTTCTCAGCAAGTACCAAATGGATCTCAAAGTTGGACACATTGAAGGCATGAGATTTGATGAGATTTGAATATGGGATTCTAATGGGACAATCGGGATTTATCAACAAAACTGGAGTTCCCACATTCTCCGAGTCAAAAAAAACTAAGCATCAGCATCCCACAACTGTGTGCGATTGTCCTGCACCTGAGATGAAGAACCTGGAGACACACCTCGGAAATTGACAGCACTTGGGTGCGGCAACAAAGGAACAGACAGACGCAGACACACTTCGTCCAGTCCCAGACTTGGACCATGGACCTGTGTGGGACATGCCTATTTGGGATGGTAAAAATCAATCTAGGTAAATTATAACGACCTCACTGTGACCTCACTGGAATATATGGTTAGTATAGGGAATCATCCCCAAATGGCCTTAATTCAAAGTAGTGAATTATTTTAATTTACCCAGATCCTTCTACTGTTTTCGTTCGCGCATGGGCGCATGCTTCACTGCGCTGAACCCTTTTCCTGGCCGCCCGCACCTCAAGTCGTAGTGATTTCTGAGCCAACTCACAATCGCAGCCCATGACAATCCATCATAGGGATACCTACTAGTGAAACAGGACCAGTAGTATAGGTGATGATAATCCATAATAGCTATTGACCATTTGGTATATAGCAGTATTTCATGGGATGGGAGAAAAAAACGAGGCGTTTTTCAAGGGTCCCAACCTTCCTAGCTGAGGTGACCGCATGTCAATGTCTGTGGTGCAGGCTCAACCTGTCTGGAGATCGCTCACAAAAATGTTTAAAGATTAGTTAAGAATATTGAAAAACGGCTTTGAGCAGATGATTTGCTCTTCATGATTGCGATTTTGGGGGAAAACAGTTCCGTGTGCCATTGTTGTGGGTGTTTCGATGTTTTTTTTAAATTCAGCAATCAATCGTGGCTCCCATATCTTCAAGCTATGCCGAGCAAGGGAATTGGTTCATCAAGGTTTAGGAATCAGAAAATACCCTTGGAGTAGACCATCGTAGATGTAGAAAGCCCATGAATTCCCTAAAAAATGGATCCCCAAATGGTGAGATGTTCCGGAGGGTAATGGATTGAGTTGACACGTAGCAGCATCACCATTTTCCATCGCGTTATTCTCAAATTAGTTGGGTTGGTTGATGATCGAAATTGATGTGACATCTCTGTCGCAATCATTGGGTTGGATTTATCGGGCTGTTCCAGTTTGCGACATGCAGCACAGAAATGTATGTCCCAAATATCCCATAAAAAATCCCATTACTCTATCACCATTTTCTATCCCCACAAGGTGGTGAAGCATTGTGAAAAATGTTGGTGATATATATCCCCTTTAGGTTTTAATCTGCCATTTTCATTTCACACATTGATCCATCATGGTTCATTATCCCATACTATCCCTATTATACTGTATTGCATATCCCACGAATTCCCATGATATATTCCGTCACTGTCGTAAAACAAATCCCCCATTTAGATGCAGATTCATTGGTTCACCACCTATTTTTGGATGATGAAACGTGGTTAAACCATCCATTTTTGATGGTTAAATCAATGGATTAGTCAATGGGCAAATTTACAGGAAACCATGGTTTTTACCATCAAATATAGAGGTTTCCTGTAAATTTTCCCTTAAACCAATCCAATGATTAAATGGCCCCATAAAATGGTAACCTCCCCCAGCGGAGGCCATTCGTGCCACTAGAGGATGGCTTCACAGTGCATCCTCGGTGGCGGCTTGGGCATCGGAGGTCAGGGCTTTCGGGGGTTAGCCTTTGGTAGAATTTGATGATTAACTATAGTTGACTACAATGTGAGGCCCCCTAGTTATAAGTTGGTTTATAAACCCCATTAAGTATAGTTATAAGTATCATTAACCATAGTTATTGGAGTTATAAACCAACTTAGCTATCTAGGGGGCCTCACACTGTATGGTTGACTATAGTTGACTATGGTGAACTATGGTTAACTATGGTCAACTATGGTTTATGGTTATGGTTACGTGTAAGTAATTAGATTACTAATAAAGCAACCTATTTATTTGGTTACCCTCTAGTCATTTGATGGTTTTCCCCCAGTAAACTAACAGTTTGCTATGGAAAATCACCATTTTCAAATTTGAAAAATCATTGATCTACATTGCCATTTTCCATAGTATGTTAGTCTACTGGAGGGTAACTAGTTCATGGTTCTTACGACTCATCACTATAATTAGATTGTTAATAGATAAAAATAAATGAACCTATTTATGGGGTACCCATGGTTATTTCGCAGTTTGCTATTCAAGAGCACCATTTAGGTAAATTAGGTAAATCATCATAAATCATCTCTAAAATGGGCCACCTTCATCCATTGTCCATGGCCATGTCAAATAACCAGAGGGTATTTCCTGTGTCCTGTTTTCATGTGGTGGAAACATAGAAGGATACTCCTTACTGTAAGAGTCTCTATACACAAAGAATCATAGTAAACATGCAGGCATGATAGATAGGTAGGCATAGGTTTGCAGAGGTTCTGGATGAATTACAATGACCTCATCTCCTGACGTCACTGGAATGATTGTTAGCAAGGGGAATCGTGCCAGCTTAGTGAAGCATGATTCTGCCAGATTTCATGCAGTTTGCCATGATACATAGGGGTTATACTATCCAATCTAGCCACAAGAAAGCGTCATTGATGATGTTACATCATGTTACATCATTGAACCAAGTTACTCTGGTTATTTCTGTGTTGGGAGCAGCCCTGACAGTTGAATGAGCCATCGACGTGCAGTTCACCAAGAATTTTAAGATCAATCGTATGAAACCTTCCACACTCTGCATGGGGATGGAAGAATTATTTTGGGGGAATCTCTGACTCACAACCATGGTTAGAGTAAGGCTTTACATGTGAAGAAACCCTTACTGGTGGATTTCAGAAACATGGTTTCCAGTTGGTTTTCTGCAAAATCCATGGTTTCCAGTTGGAGATTGTTGCCAATCCGATTGCTGCCATGCAGATGCCCGAAGCAGCAGAAGCCTTACGTGGACAAAACTTGGCCCACATCCCAGCGTCGCTGCGGTGGTCGTTTTTTGAAGGCTTTGATGAGCGAATTCCTGACACCTTCTGTGACAAGTTCTTTGCACCATTTTGAATACAGAAAAGCAGGCATTTGCCCAATTTGAAGAAAAAACACTGAGGGCCTGTCATGTATTGCTGATGTGAGGTCTACTTCAATGGCGCATTTTCTCCTCCTACGCACGGCACCTAACATCAACTCACACTTATGCTCGCATCTCTTGGTAGAATTGCCATTTCCAGTAGCAAAATCTGAGGGGGTTCATCTCAGTTTTCAAGTGCACTTCTATAGATAGGCACTGGGACTAGTGAAAACTGCTTACGAACTGGCGAAAAACACAGACTAAATAGTGAATTCTCACCCAGCTACAGTACTAGTCACAGAAAATTAATCCCAGGGCCCAACCAAAGCATGGGAAAGTTGCTTCAACCGCCAGATTTTCTGAACAAAAAGGTTGGAGAGCCGTTGCTGTACCTGGAGCTGAGGTGTGCACATGCCCACATCGCGGCCACGATTTGCCAGGACCCTGAGGCGTCACGGTTTTCAAAAGGGATGACTTTGATGCTACGTATCAGACCAAAAATTGGTGGCTTCACCATTTTGTCAAGCAAAAAATAGGATATTATTTGAGATAATTGATAGTTCATAGTGATCAAATGTGATCAATCAGAATGATACCATTTGACTAATGATCATGACCCATATATACCCTCTGGTAATCACACATGGCAATGGAAAACCCACCATTTATTACGGGATTTTTCCATTAAAAGCGACCATTTCTACCAGAGGATACCCAGTTCTTGGGATCAACTCACCCCTTGGGGAACTACCGGGTTTTGGACCCCTGGGGCGTCCCTTTCTGCCGTAGGTGTCGGCAGTTTGGTTGGATCCCGAACCTGCCAGACCTGGGAAGGAAAGCCACTGGGCGTTCAGACAACTTGGGGAATTCTATGGTTTATGATGGTTCTGGTGGATACCCTCCGGTAATCAAACATGGCAATTGGAAATCCCCGAACTAAATGGAGGTTTCTAGCTGGGAAAATCAACTATAAATGGTGGATTTTCCATTGCCGGGTTTGATTACCAGAGGGTATTACAAATTAGGCAATGGGGTTTATAAACTAACTTAATTATAACCTTGATTTGCTTTAAGTTGATGAGTTTTGATTTTCTCAATGGGAAATCCACCACTTGTGGAATCGCTTCAGGGAATATGTTTTGTTTTCCTTGGGTTTCGGATACACAAATCCGAGGTTTTCTGCGGCGTGCAGGACTTGCCATGTGGGTTTGGCCAAGAATTGCAGTTCAAATGGAGAAAAAGTATGATATTTAAACCATCAGGTTTCATCAAGTGTTTCGGAGTATGATTTGTGAACGTTTAAACTTAAAATGTTGATCGGTTTTGCCACATGTTTAGTCCCGGCCTTCCAACGAAAGGCATGAGATTCTCAGTGAAATTGGCGATCACGCTTGTGAACGGTGCAATGACCAAGCAGATGATGAGTTGGGCTGCGTCATCATTATCCAACTGACTCGAGAATCAAACTGGCCCAATTCACATTAATGAACCCAGTCCGAAAAACCAAACTGGCCCAACTCACCCGTGGGCGAGTGATGTGGACAGGCACTTTCTGGTCAGTAAAATGCCACCCCGCTGAGGATGGCAAAACGAGACCATGCAGGCGGAAATTGGGGCTGGATTACCATCGGTTGCCATAGGGTTCGGAAAAAACAACGGCAGACTCTTCACTTTCTGAAAATCTAGCCGAAGGCAACCTTCAAGTATGAGCATCCTAAGTACCTGAATCCTGAGGAACCTAGCATTTATGCAAAAAAGGTGCATGCAGGTACTTCGGATGCTCATACTTCTGAACGCTTTGTTGGGCCATCTCTGGAGACCAACACGACGAGGTCAAAACCTGGACCAAGTCCTGGGGTCATCAGTCATCAGTCATCAACTGATGGGGAATGCTCGGGATTGCCAGCGTATACCCATTTTTTGAGGAATTCCCATGAAAAATCCCATGATCCACTAAATCATCATTCCCTCACCACTTTATCCCATTTAAAACACCACAGTATTCCATAGAATCAACGTTAAATCACCACTAAGTTCCCACATGTTCCCACTAGATCACCCCATGTTTTTCCCCATGGGTTGACTGATCCAGCCGACATATCCACGCGGCAGGCCCGCATCGAGATGTGCGATTTGCTGGTGCAAGAGCCACCTCTCCGGGGTCGTGCAGGCAAGCTGGGAAATCCCCCGATATTTCATAGAAATTACCCTCTGGTAGACTAACAGTTTGCTATTGAAAATGGTTATTTATAGTGGATGTTCCCATTAAGAATTGATAGAATTGTGATTTCCCATAGTTATGTTAGCTTACCAGAGGGTAATGGAATATGCGTGGGATTCTCATGGGATTTGATGGGATGTAATGTGTATTAGTGGGAATGTAATCAAGCGTGGCAATTGGAAATCCCCGAACTGACTGGAGGTTTTAACATGAGTGTGATTTTTGTTGGGAGATATTCCAGCTAGCCATGTTTGAACCGGAGGGTATTTGAATTTATCATGGGGTGTTGAACCAACCCCTACACAGGTAACCCGCCGCAACAACACGGGGTTGTTAATAGCCACCAACAATCATTCATAGGAGCTGATTAACCAGCTATAACTGGGGGGTTACCTTTGGAGGGGGGGTCGGGTGAACCCCCATGTCTTTAAGATATTTTAGGCATGGGGGTTCTGGGCCAGTGTATCCAGTTGGAATTCTCCAGATCATGCATTTGAATAGACATTCCATGATGTTGGTTTCATTATCATAAACTATTGTTGATTTACATGTCTAAACAGGTGGGGGAGGGAGAGAGAGAGAGAGAGAGCGAGAGTGAGACGAAGGGAAGAAAAGTCAAGAGTTTTACTTACATATACCATCCTATCATGTCATTTCATATCATCCCATATATTCCATAATATATCATATATCATAGCAGTATATCATTATATTTCATTCCCATCATATATCATATATCATATACCATAGCATGTCATATCATATCTTCAGACAAACCCACATGTTTACATCCTGGGATGTAGATAGAGATAGAATATATCTAGTAGATATGATATGGGATGATATGAAATGACATGCTATGATATATGATATATGATGGAATTTATGGGATGATAGCCATGCCTAGGATCCCATCCCAAAAAACTACGCGAGGCGTGGGGAGTTTGCGTAGAGACCTGGGCCCCGAGTTGGGAACCTCCGTGGAGCTCTTTCGAACGCTGCTCGGCGGAGCCGGGAGGGTTCCGGGGAGATCCCAGCACCCCTGGTCTGAAAGGATATGGAACTGGGATGAACTGGGGGTTTTATGGGGATTCTATGGGAATATCATAGGATTTTGTGGGGATTTATGGGAATATCATTGGTTTAACCATCAAAAATTAGGGATTTTATGGGATTGAATCGGAATGTCATGAGATTGAAACGGATATTCTGGGATTGTAAAGGGGATATGATGGTGGATACTGATGATTCTCATCCACTTGATGAGATATAATGGTGGTTTAATGTGATTTAATAGGATTTTAATACATAGAGAGAGAGAGAGAGAACTAGCAAAGCAATAATTTGTGGGGATAGATGCTGGTGCAATGTCATATGCTGGGAGTTATCGTTATACATACAACAATAGATAACAATCATTAGATGTTCTATTGGGATGTATGGAATTCCGGGGGATTTTGGCCCACAAGATATGGGGATACAATTGTCCGCATGGAGGGCGCAGATAAAATAAGATATATACCATATGGTTATCCTAGCAACATCCTTTCTCCACTGTGTTCCATACACGTTATGTCATGCTGAGGCATTCGGGCACCAATTGAGTGGACTTTTCAATGGCCATTTCAGGTACCTACACTGAAGGTACTGTACCATATACAGTAAAGCCATATAGATTGGGGTATATTCCCCTACATACGCCGTACGTAGGCGTCAAAAAAACGGTAGGTACCTCCAATTTAGGTGCCTGAAATGGCTATTGAACGTTGGAAACCTAACATGCCCTGGTTTCGCCTTGAAAAGCACCACGCCTTGACCACGGCGGCAGAAACGCCATCTAGGCTCCGAGAATTGTTGGGAGGTCCCGGTGAAGGAAAGCTCACCTGGGCGGTAGGCCTGGTTGTCCGCGAATGTCCTGGGTGGGGCCTCAGTTTGGAAACCAACACGACATGTGGTAATTTAAGGAACACAAATGGGAAATTTGTAGTCGAAAAATAGTTGGTACTATTTGATTCAAATATTTCAGGTAGCTATGTTGGTTTATAACTAGGCCCTAATGGTTTATGGATGTTGCTGGCACATGATGGCAAATAGTTATGGACTATAGATGATATGATGATTAATGGCTGTTTTAAAGCAACTTATATCATTGATCATTAATGGGTGATTAATTGGGCTATTTTGGAGACGTTTTGTATCTACCCGGCCAGGTGCTGACGTCTTTGAAGGGATGAGACATTGGGCCGACAAGGCGGGCGACGCGGGCTGCTGGTCGACGCGCAAGCCCCAAAAAGACATGACATGTTCAATAGATTTGAAATACTGTTTGAATCTGTTTGACGTGTTGGAAAGTTTATATTGTTCGAATCTTTTATAACCCTTCATTATAGCAAAATATTATATTTTTTGAATTTAACTAGGATTATGCTTGATTATGATTAATAATGTCTATAGCAATTCCCAAAAAGATAGGACCATTGTTTCCAGAACATCCACTATATCACAGTTGCTTCATATTTCCAGGTGTCCCACTGTTCAACCAATATGTTAGGGTGCCTGTAAAAATGGTTCCGAAATCCCCCAATGGAGACTTCACCAAGACTGAGGGGTTCTATCAGCGGGCAGTCATAGGTTACCCTCAGGTAGATATTACGTTGTCAGGGAAAACTCACCATGAATCTGGGCGACCTCACTGGAATAATGGTTAGTAAAGGGATGTAAATCCCCAAATGGATTACTTTAAGTTAGATGATATTAATTTGTGGATGATTCCTCTTTACTAACCATTTGGTTATTAATAATACCCAAATTGGTTAGTAATGCTTATTTCATTGAATCAATGGATTGGCTTAAGGGAAAATCTACAAGGAAAGCATTGATTTTCCCATGACATATAGTGGTTCCATGTGATTTTTTCCTCAAACCAATCCATAGCTCCGTTGGTTTCCCAGAGGGGAACTGGTGGCTGGGGTCCGGTGATTTGAAGTGGTGATAAAACTCTCCCCAGATGCCAAACAGTGAGCAACATGGAAATATGAAGTAAATTCGCATAAACTGACATAACTATGGAAAATCACCATGTTTAATGGGAAAATCCACTATTTCTATGGCCATTTTCAGTAGCAAACTGTTAGTTTACCAGATAAATTCGCATATATAACTATAACATACATCTTTTATATCACATCCTGGAAACACTGTTCAACATCCGGGGTTACAGTGACCAGTGAGTGAACATTCCAGGAAATTCTGGATCATCCTGGAAAGGGGAAGCCCAATGTAGTTCAATAATTTGCGTGTAGAAACTAGTGATTTTCCACAGCAAGAGACATAGTACCAGAAGGTACCCCAGTTCTAAATTCCAAGTTGAGGCAATAACCATACTTAGACGGTCCCTGGGATTGGTTAACCGGTTAGTAGCTGACTTATAAATGACTAAAGTGAATAACAACTGTTACTAACAATTTAACAAACCCCAGGGCCAAGTACAACCCTCCAAGCGGATCATTATTGGTACGTATTGGTACGTCTGATTTCCCCATCCATTCGCTGCTTGGATCCCTATGGAGGCCCGCGAATGTCTGCACCCGGGCCACACCTGCGATGCCCTGCTCCTCTTCACCCGCGAAGGGTGGACCTGTAACCGCCTGATGGCTGCAGCCCAGGTGCAGTCGGAGGGGTCGACTTTTCGCCAGTGGAAATGACCAGTGAGCTGATCCATAGATGGGGATAACTACCTGGACTAAGCAACCAGGGTTATTGTAGTGCCCCACAGTTGAGATTGGTGAATATAAGGCCGATTTCACAGGGGTTTGTGGAGATATATCGAACTTGCGGGCTGTAAACCAACTTGTTATAACTGGGGGGGGCACCAGTTGGAAATGAAGAACCACAACAACTGGTAGAAAAATGGCTTCAGCACCTGGTTTCAAAGGGTCAGCTTGAACGTCTTTTTATGGCAAGAGTTGATGGTTCACATGGTTTAACCACAACGAAATGAGGATTCGGATAGAAGCAAGACATACTGACTGCTGGCATTAGATCTCCAATAGAAAAATAGGGAGTTAAAATTCCAAAACTTGGAGTAGTTGAAAATAAAGATATTGGGATAGGTGAGGGCTTTGGCCGGTGGTTTCAAATATGTTTAATGTCTACCTTGCCAGGGGAAAATACAGTGGCTGAAGGGACATGTTCTCACCAAAGTTAGGTCGCCAGTTTCTATAGATTCTATCCACCACAGCCCAGCTGGTAGTTTCAACTGATTGTTTTTTTCTCCATCCATTCCTGCGAGGAGTATGCCTAATTGACTTCAGGTGGGTTGAAATGCCAAGTCAAAGTCCAAACAGACATCGGACTCACTTGCAGCTGCAGGTTTAGTATCCCCGAACTAGCTAATAGAGGTTTGAATGGGAAAAACCATGGAACCAAATCTTAAATGATGGATTTATAGATAGCTTTCTCATTAACACATTTTTTTCATGGGTTTTCCCAACAAGCCATGGAGCTGATGACACCGGAGTTTTTGTTGATCCGCAACGATGGCAGGCTGTTGGTCATGCTCCCTGCCACGCCAGATCACTCAGAAAGGATCAGGCCACTCTCAAACGATGGTTTCCTTGATGTTTGTGGGTGAAAGCCATGGTTATCCATGGTCTTCCTGTAGTTTCTCCTTTGATTTTGTTGAAAAACTTGTTCTTTTCCCTGTAATTTCCCTCATATTTCCCTTAAAACAATGGTTTTTGTCCCTTACTTATCCCTTAAATGTCTTAGCCCTTCCCTCCATTTTCTTGACTCAATCCATGCCGATCTTCCGAGGTCTCCGTCATCCCCATGCCCGAGCATCTGCTGGCGGTGTCGAGCCATCAGGCCCAACTTGGCTAGTCCTGGAGATACAATGGGTACCCTCTGGTAAACATACAAAAAACTATGGAAAATCACCATGCTATTCACGGGAAAATCCACTATTTCTATGGCCATTTTCAATAGCAAAGTGTTAGTTTGCCAGAGGGTAGATGATGTATGAGATGACCGCATATCATGGGATATAATGGGTAAATGCACGTCCTAGCCCGAACCAGAAGCACCCGGAGTTGGGCCAGCCTGTTGGAACTTCCCAAGCAGAGAAAAGCAATGGAGGCCCTTTGCAGACATGTGTTGGGACACCCCCCCACCCCAAGCCACTTGCCACGCGCAGGAAAAAGGTGTTGGAAAAAAAATGTATAGAATGATGGATGTTTCTTAATGGAAAAATCGGAGATGATGGTTTCAATGATATGATATGGGAAAAGGTGGTAAACCCAATAATAAACCCATCCGATCCCCTCCGCTATAAAGGTCGATTGAACTTGGTGGTCTATTTGGTATGATGCAAAGCAACCCCTTGATTCTATGGTTGGTAAATGGGATTGGTTTATGGCATTGGGTTTCCCACATGTTTCTCGATTTATCACTTTTAGGGTTGGTTGAAACCGCACCATTACTGCCTTGCAGACTGTCTTTAGTGAGAAAATCCCTTAATAGATTCTTAAATCACCATTAAATCACCATTATATATAAACACCCAGTATATTCCCATTAGATCACCATTAAATCACCATTATATGTATATATATATATAGTATATTACCATTAGATCACCCAGTATATTCCCATGTTTTCTCCCTTGGTATCTCTGTCTTTGGTGCCAGGCGAGACATGCCTTGGCACAAGAATTCGCTGCTCCAGAGCCCTTGTGGGGTGCCGGCCCTGCCGGGACGGGTGCCGGTGAAAGGACGAAACCTGGGTGAAGCTTGGTGCATGGTAGGTGACCTCGGATAATATAGTAATTGTGTAGAGACATATGCGAAATACATGCAGACATATGCACACATATTTTATATATAATTTCATATATTATGTACATGTAAATACATTTATACACACACACACATATATATATAAATATATATATATATACTGGGTGGATAAGTAATAATTAGCAGTTGGATGATAATAGGGCGCAGATAAAATAGTGAGATATGGGGATTTCACCGACCCTATGGTGATCATTGGGCAACCCGCGGGAGGTTTCAGGTCCCAGACCCCCTTTAAGGTAACGCGTTTCATAGCGTCAAAGTGGCCAGGTTGAATAGGTGAATCACAACGCAAATGGGTAAAATTCCATGGCCAAACTACCAGAGGATATTTGGGCATGTTCATAGTTCAAATATGTTCAAATCTTTCATATGTTGAACCGAATTTTGCATGATGATCTCGAACAGACTGATGTTTTTTTTTAATGGTGTGGCTCAACCACCAACCAGTGGTGAATTTTTGTCAGCAAGCGAGGTGCATTGGGGATGATGCCACGCAGCATCGCCAAGTTGCTTGGTATTGCACTTCACACTGTCAGAGGCTACAAGGTGAGAACCCACAGTTAGCTAAGTTGGTCCAATAACTAAGGGTATTCTAGATATTAAAAGATGCACATATAGTCGACTATAGTTGGATGGGTTGTTGAATCAACTTTAAAAAACTCAGGAGGCCTGGAGGCCTCACCTGCTATGTCCTCTTGGAACCATGGCCATGGCACCAGATAATCCACTTCTGCATTGGATACCTCATGGAACTGGGGCCAGTCATGGTACATCAGTAGCCACCTATACCAGGTGGATAGTGATTGATGGCATGATTGAGTTACGATTCAACCACCCATACTCCTGGAACTGCAATCCAGTGGTTAGGCAGTCGGACCTATCCAGCCGCGCGACGCGTCAGGTTTTGCTTGTCCAGGGACGATGTTTGCAGGATCTATGCACAGCAAGTGGCCAAGCTCTGATGGCGAGATCGCGGTGGGAGTCTTCTTGGGGGTACACCCCACAGTTTGTAAATGGGTCATACCCCCAGTTATATATGTAATGACAATTAATTACGTAACTAATCAATTAACTAACTAATTATAGATATATCGATATTTTATACGGAATTACATGGCTTCGATATGGCTTATAACCCACGGATCCGATTAGTGGGACATCCAAGAACCGACATTGGATCACCACGGAGGTTTCCCCTGGTGGCATATATTTTTAAACCCAGGATTTTGTTTGAAACTCTCCAGTTTGCTAATATCACTGGATTGGTTTTGTTGGGAAAATTTTAACCGGAAACCTATGGGATTTTCCCATGAAATACAGGGGGTTCCCGTGATAGCTCCAATTATGTAGTTGATAATAGCTCCAATTTTGATGGTGTAGTTGTAGTTGATCACTTTTTGGAGATTCTCAGCTCCCCATTAACCGATCTACATCGGTTTCCACATGTTTCAACCCATACCCCATGAAGAACTTCAGGGATTATCGGGGCGCAGTTGAGGTTGGATGGATTGGTAGAACTTAATGGTGAAAGAAGCCCCATAGACTGGGATATGTGGTCCCTATTTCAATGGTTGTACAATGTTAACATATACAGTACCCTCCAGTGATCAAACATGGCAACTGGAAATCCCCCAACTAAATGGAGGCTTTAATGGGAAAGTCCCCTACAGATGGTGGATTTTCCATTGCCATGTTTGATTACCAGAGGGCAGTTGTGGATATCCACTTTGTTCGTTGTAACTGAGCCTGCAAGTAGGCTCTGACAGCCTTCTTCTATGTGATGTTCAAATCCCACCTCAACTTCAGACGGAAGGGGGGTTAAGTTTGAAGGAGAACGGAAGTACCCTCCAGAGGTTTCACATATAGCTCTTGTTATTGAAGATGGTTATTTAGTTCGATGCTATTGATTGGTAGCAGGGTGGGCTTCCAGTTCACAAACTGTTAGTTTGCCAGATGGTATACCCCCATTAATTATAGCCCATTAAATCGCCATCTTGTTACTTACATACTGCACAAATCCCATGAAACATCACCATTCTTAGTAGATGTAAATCAGCCAGATCTCTCATCCGCATTGCACGCACGGCCTGGAAGACAATGAGCCGCAAAGCCGGATCAGCTGTCCTCATTTCAGGGGGCCATGGCTCCTGTTTACCCAGCATACCTTTTTCATTCTTGGGGTACATCCCAGTTAGAAACTGGTTCAGAACTGATTTTGTGGCCATAAAACTGGTGATATTTTGATAACATATATATATATATATACATAAATATAGCTGGCACATCCTAGGCTTATTAACCCACTTCGTGGGATGCCCAAGTTGGTTGAAGTGATGAGGAAAGCCAGTGGATGAAATGTGGATATGTTGCTCCTGGGTAAGAATAGAGACTGTCACCCTCTGGTAAACTAACATAACTATGGAAAATAACACTTTTTAATAGGTACATCAACTATAGATGGGCCATGTTCCATAGCTATGTTAGTTTACCGGAGGGTAGGTGTCCTGTCTCACGAAAAAGTTCAAAAACGGTCCTGCAGTCCATCTGAAACCCACCCAATGGGAGTCCCCAAAAAATGGAGCATTGGTTTTTTTGATGGGAATGGAGATGAATACAACCAATTATCCAAATTGACATGATTCAGGTGCCCAGCCGAAGTTGTAGCTCCATAGATTGCCCACATTTTGTGAGCCAAGCCTTCCATGAGCTGCCTGCTTCTTGATTTTCCGGCAGGTAAGCCCTCGGCTGGTTTTCCAGGGAACCCACGATTTCCCACTGGCAAAGCCAGATTTCTGGAAGAACTCGACAAGCGACAAGAGCAAAGGTCAACTGGACCAGCGCAGAAGAAGTGGAAAATAGCGTACCTCCACTTCCACTGGATGATCATCATGTTCCCTATTAAAATGGCCACCACTGGGGTCTGCCTTGTTTTCGGATCAACCCAGATTGCTTTGCAAGTGGTGGGCTGAAAAAGGTCCAGGGACACCCACAACAGCATATGAACAGGGCACCCCCAAGACACATGGTTTAGAACCGCATCCCCCTTGAAATTGCGATAAATTGGGGTTCCATCCTCAATTTTCGGACAAATCCAATTATCATATTGTTGATTCGATCATATCATATTATATGTATACATAGGTATATCATATCCTATATATGCATATATACAATATGTATACACGTATGAAATCATATGTATAGATCATATTATGTATATATATATATAATTATATATAAAACCAACAAATTATACATGTATTCACACATCACCTGTGTACATATAGATAGCTATTGATATTTATAAATAGATGTCAATATCGTGGCAATGACATATGTCCCATGGCGGCGTTGACAAGAGACGCCAGGCACAAAACCTGTGCGGCCGTTGCGAGGTCACGTTTGGACCTGAGCGCTCCTGGTACCATGCTGGGGGTACCATGTTTTTTTTTCATGGGACAAGGTGTATATACCCATGATAGATGGTAGGTTACAAAGAACTATATAGATATAACTATAACATCTATATAACATGGTAATACAACGTGTATATATATATATATATATGTACTATATATATATATATATGTAAGATATGCTTTAGTGATAAGATGTGGTTATACAACACCATATGGGTTATACAAGACTCAATGTGGACAAGTTGGGCTATATTTCGAAGAAAAATTGGTATATAATGGAAATCTACTTGGGATATAGTGCTACAATGTATAATGGGATGACAAGATCTATCCAACCATACTACGTATATTATGGCATACAACGGTGATATATCACCAACAATCTGAATGTTTTTGATGTGTGTGCAAAATGAGTGATTTAGTCCAATTTCGAATCGGGTGGAAAACCAGTTTAATGAAAAGAGTGATGATGAATCGCCAGTGGACTTGGACCTATTTTCATTCTATTTTCATTGGATGTCATCATCCCAATTCCATCAGACCGTCATGTGGAGAAAGCATCCCATACTGTGGTATACCCTCTGGTGATCAAATCACTGGAACTTTAGTTCGCAGGGAAAATGTCATTTACATATGTGAGATTTTCCAGCACGCCATGTTTGACTACCAGAGGGAGGGTAATCTGAGTTTGTGGCTTCTGACATCTGTTGGAGATGATCCCAGTCTCTTGTTCTGGCGCATTTTGGCTCATCGGCTCGATGTGGCAATGACAGCAGTAGGAGAACATTCTATGCAGCCTGAACCGTCCCAAAAAGGATGACGCGCATGGATGGCGTGCACGTGAGGACTATGCAATCGCAAGTTTCTAGATAAAGAGTGGCTATGTAACAGCAACACCACCACATGCACGCATCAAGTGAAGTTCATCTAGTATCAGTGGCCCCTCATTTGCCCACAAGAAGTGGAAAGTTCAGGAACCAGTCAAGCCACCAAGCAAATTAAGTTGCTGGTCAAATGTGTTCATATATAGATAAATATATGAATAGACCCGAGTTCTTTTTCTCCACAGCCTATTTTATGCACATCTCTTAACATATCTACCCATTTTGCAAAAAATGGAGATCATTTGTAACTTACACATTTCAGATCCTTAAAATATCTACGTATCCATTATTCACCACTATTAATATATTGTGAATATGAGTGAATATTCGCCAAAAATAGTGGTGAAATACCCCTATGATTCACCATTATTCACCACTCACCCAAAGAAAAAGAACATCCGACGGAGAACTCGTCCAGATTTTCATCCCTGGCCTGGCCTCGTGCGCCGGGTGCCATGGCAGAGATCAACCCCTGCACTCCGCCACGAAGAAAATCCGACGTTGGGCCTCGAATTTGGAGCCAGGACTGGAAGGGCCTCAGCTCTGGATATATCTGAATGAGATCATGACCTTAAGATGGGGATGTCATGGGATTTCAACATGAAATCTATAAACAAATGGGATTGAATTGGATTTAAGAGGAAGAATGAAGGGATATATCTAAATCAAATTTGATCATGACTTCACATTGTGACGTCACTGGAATGATGGTGTTACCTTATTTCAGCAGCAAAGGGACGATGGGAGGCCTTGTTTCAGCTACTTCTGGGCTAGTGAATTATTATAGTTCAAGCAATGAATTATTGGTTTTACAGAAAATCTGGTAAACTAAGATAGCTATGGAAAATCATCATTTTTAATAGGTAAATCCTCAAACTATGGGCCATTATCCATAGCCAAATGTTAACTTTCCATGGGGTATCTAATTGCGAATATGATATAATGGGGATCCCTGGGATTCGATGGGATGTTGATGGAATATGCCTTTTTTCGGTGTCATCAAACGTGGATTAGCGGAGGGAAAGCCATGAATGATGGGTTGAAGGATGGGTTGATATCCAAAATGCTGGGTTTAATCAGCTGTAATGAGATGGTTTATATGGGGTTATCCAAAATTCTGGGCTTAATCAGCTGTAATTGATTAATGAGATAATCAGATATTCCACCGTGAAACCAATAAATATGGATGCTACCAGGGAATAGGCAACAATCATGGAAAATCTAACCATTTGGGTGCCTCCCAAATCCAGTCTTTTATCACTGGCTGCTGGTTTCCAATATTTTAATGTTCAGGCATATTTGGGATGCAAAAGGGAAGCAAGAAAATGGAAGATGCTGTGGACCTCGAGCATAGACCGGAAGACAGACAGTGACCAGAGGATGCGAGACGTTTGCTTTTGCAGAGCAGTTCATTCGGCCGCTGTCACATTCACGGATGCCAGTTAAATCGCAGGCAGCAAGAAAAAAATCGCAGGCATGGACTGCGTACTCCAAGGGCAATATGAGTCAACTAAAGAGATGCAACTGGTGACTGCAAAATAAAACACTTCCTCGCTGGATGGATTCTGGCGCCGTGCCAAGGAATCCATTTCAGCAAGTTCATCAACAAAGTCCAAAGAAGGTGGTGTCAATGCGAACATTATGGATACACTGGAACGATATGTTTGGAGATAGGAGCATACTGGTCAAGATTTGATGAATGTCCAAGGTAGTGCATGATGCAGCGAACATCTAAGAGGCACAAAAATCGCTGGCGAAGGTGTCAATTCCTATCCCTCAAGAAACTTTTGTCGAAATGCAAAATGCCCGTGAATTCAGAATTCACAGGTGGCACCAAAAATACACCCGAAATTTGGCTCCCAAAATCATGTGAAATCAACTTTTAGAAAATAGCTGGCGCTGTGAGGTGGAATGATTTTGTGAAAGAACACTCATTTCGTGAGCGTGAATATCCCCCCGGCAGGTAGTTTTTGCTTCAAAGTGGCTGTCACCATTCCCTCGCATTCCAGTCAGTTCCTCTTTTCAGTTGCTTCATGCAAAAAGACACTGGTTGTGAATTGTGTGGGCCCTGCGAAGAAGGCTGGAAAAAGTCTTCATTCTGGACCCCATGATGTGCTTCAATCATCAATACCTTTCAGCAATCAAACACGGCAATAAGAAGTTCCCGTGTTTGATAGGGAATTCATTGTAAAGAAAATCATGGAACAATCATGAATTGTCCGACGGTCGCGTTAGATCACTTGTAAATGACAACTCCCACTTGGGCTCGATCAAAAACAGTTCCCCAAAAATTTAAAAGCGCTGGTTAAGCAGCATGTTCCGCATTGAAACGACATTTTCTTGGTACACTTCATATTCAGAAACACCCAACTGTTTTTTTGTTGCATATCCCATTTGCACTAAAATAGATAAACGCATATAAGCACAAATCTGTTGGTTAATATATGTTAATAATATATATATATACATATTATATTGTGTGTATTTCTCTCTCTCTCGAACATATATATATATATGTATATATATATATTTGCATATTGATATATATATATATAGATATATGCATACATTTTTAGAGCCCCACTGAATCCCCACGTTTGATTGCCAGAGGGTAAATCCACTATAAACCCAATAGTCTACAGTGATATCAATATCCCCAGATGACGTTTTCTGCAGGTGTCCAACTTTTTGGGATCTTTTTGAGGGTTGTTATTACATAATTGAGTGGATCATACATACCGTTTACAGTTCTAGTGCCACAAACACTAACCACTTGCTAACTGGGATGATCATGCAAATATGTTTTTTGAAAACCCGGTCAACCATAGTTATATCCGCCACAAAGCATAGTCCACCAAGTTATGTGCATCAACTTGGCTACCCAGGGGGTCTCACCTTGGTATACCTCATCTTTCCTCCAGGATTCGAGCGGCGCCGCGTTTTCGCCCTTGCAACGCTTACGGCAGGGACCGACCTTTCAACCGTTTCTAGGCGGCTGTCCAGGGGTGAAGCGTCCCAAAAAGTGGTTGGAAATAGGAAATGTCATCCGAATTATATGGGGAAAATATGGGAACGTATACTAGACTATGGAAAATATGGGAATGATACCTGGTTAATAGGGATTTAGCCAATAATAAAAGGATAACAGTGGGGACTTGGCTGTTGATATAGATTCTAAATAAACAACTTGATCGTTACTTGGATATGCGGATATGCATTCCTTTCATGAAGTGGTTAATACTGCTGTCTTATATCCATATATAGATACATCTGGGGTAGTATACCTTACATGTAACTGGATCATAATACGATTGTCAAACACCTACTAAGTGGGATGCGCCCCCCAAGTATAGCAACCCCAAAATCCTCTTGAAATAGTTGTAAATTACTCTTCTACTTTTCTGGGTGGTTCCCATATACAACAAAAGATGTGGACACAACTGGCACCCACATACTGACCACTTCACCAATTCCAGTGCCCATCTATGAGTCAAGTATCTCAGTATCCCTTAAAATCAAGTAGAGAAAACACCTTGAATCCCAATCATCAGGAAAATTCCTGGATTTCTATCCCCAGAAATCCCACCATTCACCCGTTAAGTCCCCATGGTGAACACGAAATTGCCATGAAAATTTCATGTGGATTATAACTCACTTACTAAACAATTCATGTAAGTTACATCCACTTACAAACCACTGAAGTAAATCCCAGGGCCCATCTAAGTAATTACAAGCCCTCAACCAGATCACCATTGGTTATAGACCCATTGTATCCCCACCTATTCCTTAAATCAAATCAATGTAAATATCCATTTTAGTTCGATGAATTCTTAAATCACAAGTTTAATCTGTGGTTTTTCTAGGCTTATTCCATTTTATAAATGGGTTATAACCACTATTTAAATTCCATGTTAATCCCATACCATCCCCACATCTTCCATCGTTTTTCCAGAGTTTTCTCATATCATCCCACATTTTTCTGCATGGAAAACCATTGTTTTTACATAGGTTTTCCGCAGATTTCTACATCTTTTCCCATTTTTTCCCATCCAACTTGGCCTCCGAACACCGAGGCCCCGCCGCAGCCCGGCGCAGCAGACCTTCCACAGGACGGTCCCGGCCACGGTCACGGAGCTCACGCAGAGCGCCTGGGCGTTGGGTCGGTGTTGGAAAATAGGGGAGATCCCCAGGTATGGCCATGGAATCATAGGGAAAATGAGGTTTGAATCAATTGGGACAATGGGGGTAGCCTATTTTCAGAGCCAACTATTGAGACTGATAATGGTTGGTTTAGTGGAAAGATCCTGGGAAAATCATGGGAAAATCCACTGCAAATGGTGAATTAAGTGGGTCAATATTGTATAATGGGGATAAGACAATGCCATAAACCATCCCCAATGTCACCATTGTAATGGGTGGTATGTTTACCATACCCAGTCATGGCTGGTTTATGGCATTGTTTTACTCACGTTAGAACCCTTTTAACCCTTGAACAACCCAGTTGTTTAGTAATAGACCAGTGGTTTATACCACTTTCTAACAACCATAATAACCAGCGGTTCAGTGGTTTTTATAATTATTGGTTCTTTATACCAAAAGAACTATGGAACCCATAGTGGTTAATAATCTAGTTGGGTTTATTATGTTTGAACCGAGGATCGGACGTGCCTCACGCCGCGACGGTTCCGGCCCTGGAACAAGAAATCGCAGGCCGTTTTTTCGGGGGGGATACCCGCCTCACGTGAAGAAGTAAGGGAACCTAGTTGGATGGGCCCTGGGATTCATTAGGTGGTTAGTCACTGGTTATATATAACGTAATCCATTATTTAGTCAGTTTTTCCACCGTCAGCTAGTAATCAGGCGTATAACGAATCCCAGAGCCCATCCAAGTATAGCTAGGTGGCACTATAGATAACTATAGCCCCATTGGAATTGGGTTATATGATGTGTTGTTGTCTGACAATGAGAGTTATGGTTCCCCGGTAGCGGTGGTGTTTGGGGCATGTCATATACCTTACATAGACCTTGAAAAACATTGAATCTGGAAGGACGAACTCTGACTTTCCAAGTATAAAAAAGATCCGGAAGCAATGGATTTTTCCATGAAATCTGAGGTTTTCCTGAAAAATCTCCCTTAAACCATCCCAGTAATACCATCAACCATCAGCCAGGGGGTCCTTATGGCAGGTCTGCAAAAAGCCTTGGCCTTCGAAAGTCGCCAGAGTCGCGAGCACTTCGCCGTACGTCGTCGGCTGTACCAGCTGCAAAACGCGCAGGCGAAACAAGGACTGATGCCGCAATAGCGAAACGGCCAGCTCGGGGGGATTGGACTATGGGAGGGTAACATTCATTGGATTGGTTTAAGGGAAAATTTACAGGAAACCGGAAACCTCTATATTTGATGGTAAAAACCATGGTTTCCTGTAAATTGTCCCATTAACCAATCCATTGAAACATAGATTATGGCTGGATTGATACCCAACAAAATGTGGAGAGTCCAAGAACTTCCACTGCTATAGGGATGTTAGCCCTCTTAATAGTGGCTGGATGATGAGGAATGATGGGGAGATTGGCTGTTAGTACTGAGGATGGAACAATTGCTGGCACTATTTTATGCATGGCTTGTGCCCAAACATGGCGAAATGGTTGGTGCAGAAATGATGGAAATGATGGGTGCAACATGCATACCAAAATAATGATGGGAGGAATTGCTGGGTAGCTGATGTCTGTTGCTCCCACAAGAAAACCCACTACTTACGGAGTGTATCAAGAATATAGGCATAAAGGTTTTTACAGTTTGAGGACATCCCAAAGATTGGTGCTTTATACCTCCAAGCCTGGTTTATGAAACTGACTGGATAGATAGAATATAGATAGATTAGATTAGACTAGATTGGATTGGATTAGATTAGATTGGATAAGATAGATAGATACATACACTCCTACTAAACTAGTGGTACATGACGCTTCTATGTTTTTTGGTGGTTTCTATACATATTGTACGCACGATATCGATTTTTGTCTCGCCCGGAAAACCCAGCCGGCTGCAGTACATCCGCAAGATGTGGCGCCACAAGAGGCTGCAGACGAATTGGAGAAGGCACGCAAACTGCCGACAGGCAGACTGGCGACTTAGGGTTATGATCATCTTGAAAAGTCTAGTGGAACAAATGGGATTGAACCATCATTTCACCATCATTTCAGATTTAATCATCATTTCACCATCAATAACCATCATTAACCATCATTTAACTATCATTTAATGAGATTTCAAGCGGATTTACTGTAATAGTTCTACCCTCTGGGAATGGGTGATTTACAGTGGCCGTGCTTGATTCGTTCGATTCTCGGAGGGGGAGGGTAGAATATGATATCTATGGAGTTGTCACCTCTTGCATCTTCCCATTTAAGAGTTGTGTTCAAAAAACTCTCTGCCTTTGGCTCTTCCCAATTTTTGGAACATGTAATTCTCTCCTCAGGATGACCGTAGTTTCATCTTAGCCTAGTGATGCTGCGAACTCAGGGGGGGCCATGCCAGTGAAGTCGTGCTTTGGAAGTTGGAACCAGCCGGTTCTTCCATTTCTACATACGGGACTTAACAATCTACCAACAAATGGCTATAGTCACTACATTTGACATAATCTCACTTCGTCCAATAGTGATAGTATGTGATAGCAATGGCTATACTGAGCTCTATTCACTACCGGTAAGTCTCACTCATAATCATGAAAGAGCTCAACAACCAGAACTACTGTAACATGATCTTACATTCTATAACTGTACCACTTCTTCCCCTAGCAGCCCTTCAAAAGGACAATTTAGTGCTGCTGCAGGTGAAGGCTGCCTTGGAAGAGTTACGCCGTGGCGGAGAAGAAGAGAAGATCCATCGCAGTCAGTTGGAGGCGACGAACTGAGGATAAATAGATGAAATTTAGAGATTCGAAATAGGATTTAATGGGATTTAATGAGATTTAATATCATTTAATGGGGTTTACTCCGGTTCTACCCGTTGTACTTCGCTATCATCAAAGATGGCAGAAAATGAAGGTTTTAAACATGGTTTTGGCATTCAGAGATAGTGATTTGAGCGGATATTTAATGGGACTCTCTTAGGATGAAAAATGATGCTTTTTTGGCGGGAAACAGAATCAGCTATAACTGGACGGAGGTTTTCGTGGGAAAACGATTTACTGTAACTAAATCGGCGATTTTCCATCAAGCCATGTTTGATGACACCAGAGGGTAAATCCACCATAAACCTCACAAACCTCCATTCATAGATGATTTCCCCATTCAAACCTCCATTTTTCCCACTACCATGTTTGATGACATCAGAGGTACCCGCAAATTGTTTCATCCATTTTCATCCCAAGCACACCACACTTCCCCGCCATGGGCTTCTTGGACACCTTTCCAGGAAAGAGTGATGCGTGAGATTGAGGACTGATGCAGTGAGAGGGGAACATGGCTGATGCAAGCTGGAAACGGAGGTTTATACAACCATCCAGAAGTAGGAGTTGTACGAGAAATTGATGGAAATACAGTGGGATACTCGACCATGGCTGGTAAACCCTCTATCAATCGGCATATCAATGGGACACATCAATGAAAATCATCCATCAACGCGGGGAAATCCACCAAACCATGTTTGATTGCCAGAGGGTGCCAACAAGACGTTGGGTCACAGAGGGGGGATGATATAGACAGTTGGTATATTTCTTGGTACAACTGATATTAGATGATTGATGGATCATATAGAACATTATAGAAGCGTATTTCAATTGGATGTTGACTATAATAAGCCCTACCGTAGTATCATATACAATAACATATACTTTGGTCATTGATGGTTGGTTTCCCCATTGAAAAATCCTGTGATTGCCGGCCTCCTCCCAGAACTGCCTGAGGTACATAAAATGACCCCCACATGGTTGGTTGATGGGGCGGTTCATGATTGGGTTTGCCACATTAATGCATTATATCACACCAAAATAGAACATGGGTCTTCTAATCTACCCACTGGTTATTTAACATGGCTCTCGAACATGGACCATTGATATATGATAAACATGATGATTTACCCATGAATCATGGCGATGTTCCAGTTCGCAAGCTATTAAATGACCATAGGGTACCCCATAGATCTTAGATAGGTGGATTTTTCAATAAGTCATAATAGCATGCAATATCATATAATCATGAACCATACTTTACCATCAAATTGCATTGCATTCTATTAAATCACCATTTTTTTGTCTTAGTGAATCCCCGGCGTTCACCCAGGCTTTCCCTATTCATCCCATAATATCACCATATGTTCCATTTGTTTGATATAGAAATGCCATACCCTCTGGTAAACTAACAGTTTGCTATTGAAAATGACCCATTTATAGTGGATTTACCTGTAGAAATGGTGATTTTCCATGGTGTTGTTAGTTTACCAGAGGGTATTACTCCACATATTATCCCTATTATGACTAGTTGTCATTGGCCGAACATGTCCAGATGCGATCCAGGACCTCAAATCCTCGCCCGCGTCGCCAGGGACTCCAATGGCCCTCACCAGGTTCTTCAAAACTCGCTGGCTTGATGGCTGGGGATGGGTCTGAGATTTCCATACCCTGGCTAGAAACCATGCTTTGATATATTCCATATGTTTGGATTCATTTGGTGGTATATTAAACTTTGATACTGAATACCAATTTGGAAAGCATGTTTTAACAGTTGATCTATTAGCTTTGGAGGCAATTTGAGGTAAATCATTGAGAGAGAGAGAGAGAAGAGAGAACCTTTGTTTGGCGATTTGTTGCAGTTGATCATCGCATTTGCGGAATGTACCAGTTTGACCAGAAGATGATTGATGATACTATCTTATCTGATGAGCGAGCATGGTACGCTAAAATAGTATCCTGTTGATATTCTTTTGCAAATGGCTTTCCAATGAGAAATGGCTTCATTGATTGCTGATGACATCCATCAGCTCCATGCCCAACCTCATTCTGATAGATAGGTTTGTGGCGCTTTTAGAAGTACGTCTTATGTATATATGCAATATATGTATATATGTATACATAGCTACACACACATGTATATATATATGATTATTTAACATCATGTGAGTTTTATTTCTTTAACACCTATGATGAAGATAGCTATCTAGGTCAGCTAGGTAGTGCCATATGGCATGGATACCCATAGTTTTTTCGCAATCCCGTGGCCCCGGCGCGTTGCCAGGAGCCTCAGCCGCCAGAACTTGTTGGCCGAAGAACGGGAGCGGAAACGCTTCTGGGCCAACGAACAGCTGCATGCTGAGGCCGCGATGCCAGAGCTGCCAGTGTGCATATGGATGTTAAGGGTTGGGCATGGAATTCGAAGATTTACCCTTTGGTATATTAACATAGACCCCGAGAATAGCTATTTTTGGAGGAAACTAATCTTCCAATTCCTATTTGCCAGGGTCCATGTAATTTACCAGATGGTAATATTATGTATCATATATACATATGTAGAGATATAGATATAGGTGTGTGTATATACAGTGTCTTAAGCCCGTCTTGGGGAATATACGCTAGATGCCATATAATGTAGTCAATATATATGTATATATATATATGTGTGTGTAATAGATATGTGTTTCTGTTTCTGTTTGTTTGTGTGTGTGTGTGCATTTTTGAGCACATGAATACTGGGTCTTCTTACGGTTTAGATGCACATTTGTGCGTGATTATTCCCAAACATTTGCATGTAAATATTTACAGATCATGAAACATCCTGTTGCCCCTATCTATATCCATTCCAAATCAGGGAAATCCTTTGCATATATCACCTTTACTGTTTCATGTCGGGAAAGATGTGCAGAACACCAATTGTGTTATTGCCAATTGTGAGGCTTTCCTGTAGGTTTTCCCCGAATCCACCTTTAACAAACAATGGAATCCAATCTAGGAAAGGTCTCGTAGAGGACTTGCTGAGCCTTCAACACATGCCATGGTCAAAAGATGGATTTTGCAACCGTAAGCATTTCAAAAGAAAACCTCGATGGATGACCAGAGGCTCCATTGATCCGATGTAACGATTGTCCACCCTGGTCAGGTCCAAGAATTGCAAGATGCTCTGGCGGAGCTGCGTGTGAACTGTGCAGACGAGATGGAGGCCGATCGACGCCGTCGAATTTCGCATCTGCCAAGTTTTCCGGGTATGAACCCGCAACAAACGCCATAGGTGAGTTAGATTCCTTGATCTTTCTTGGCATGTTCATTGAATGATGTTGCACAAAAAAGTAAGGAAAACCCTACAACTGTGATTTTTAGTACCGAGAGGGTGATAAACCATGATAACCCATCAAATTTGGGGGTCAGACAAACCCAGTATGTATCCTGTTGTGGTAACTTGCTTTCTCCATTGGCGAACTATTGCGAAAGTAAGGTAGGTATGGGGTGCTGTAGGTAAATATAATCATATGATAGTGCCAGAAATGAACCTTTGTGGTGAGATTAGCTGTTGATGCTACACGAAAAGTACTGTCATCATTGTACAATACTGTCAAGTATCATTGATCCCTCTATCAATATTTTGTTTGATTTTCACTATTGTTTCTGGTTTTAATCTGACTACTGATGCTATCTTTCTGGTTTCATTGTACCCCCACCATGGCTAACAAGAATATGACTATCAGTGTTACTGTCAATAGCAGGACTATTTATTATCACTACTGAATTACCCCATAATACTTCATATATTACGAGGGCCCATGTGCGCGAGGCCGGAATCCTGCCAAAAACTGGGCTCTCTTTTGGGACTGCTGTGTCAACGTCGTTGCTGCGGTTGGC
>BGPT01001088.1:7593-21520 GCA_003297045.1 Symbiodinium sp. clade C Y103
TGTGAACAGAAATACCCCTGTTCCGGGTCAAGGTATTTTTCTCAATGGTAAAGTTCAAGCTCTGCGTGTTGCAAATGTGAAAGCCAACGGCATGAACGCATACACGCCCTTTTCCTTCTTGGGGCGACTTGAGCCACAAAGGTCATGTGGCAATCGCTAGTCNGCGTGTTGCAAATGTGAAAGCCAACGGCATGAACGCATACACGCCCTTTTCCTTCTTGGGGCGACTTGAGCCACAAAGGTCATGTGGCAATCGCTAGTCGGTTGTATGATGCCTGTATATACATGGGGGTCCCACCTATGTCCCTTTAACAGTTATGATATGGATATATTATAGGTGATGTGTTCCTATTGAAACCTTGAAGTCTTCCAGCCATCTCACATCATGTCCAGGTCACACAGCATAGACGAAGGGTTGGTGCAATTGTCCAAGTGTTTTCGCACACGCACCTCCGTGCGTGGTGCCAGAGTTGCTGAAAGTCAATTACTGTAGTAATATGGCTTAGCTGCGACATATTTTGTCATATAACTTTAGACTGTCCTAGAATGGAATCTGGCTATTGTTTAGCAATACTCGATGACAAGTAGTATGTAAATGCTTATCATGGAGAAAGGCTATAAACCTGGGACAGTTGGTGTCTAAAAGCTCCGGTGAACTCAATCTAAACCCCGCGGCCAAGGGGTCTACTTATATATTTATTTATTTATCTATTTATTTATTTATCTATTTATTTATTTATTCTATCTATTTATATATGTGTATAGTTATATATATATATATATTATATATATGCATATATACATCCATAGAAATTGCTGAACATGACCTTAAAACCTACGATGTACCATTCACCCTGTGGTCAAGCCGAAGCGGCGAGGATTTCATCCTTGTCCTCCGCGCGTTTTTCGATGATCTCGCGCAGTTTCGACTTGGCGTCCTCGTCTAAGCGGTACCTGGAGCGGAAGGGATCGCCTGTAGGCACAGCATCTTCTTGCACCCTCTGGTGTATTAACAGTTGGACCCTGAGAATAGCTATTTTCAGAGGAAACTAATCTTCCAATCCCTATCTGCCAGGGCCTATGTTAATTTACCAGATGGTACATGTATTGAAAATACAGGGATAGATTGCAGATCATTTAAAGAGTGCGTTGAATACATACATCTGATTTTCTAGTGCACATGCATCTATCATCTATGTATATATTTCTAGCTCATCTGATTTGCGATTTCAATCCTCATCTCAAGTGGGAGATGATGCTCATCGCAAATTGGAGGATCGGATCACGCACAGCACCCTCGTCAAAATGGGAAGAGATTACATAGGTTCTGTGAATGTCTGAGTTGGTGTAAGGGAACATCTAATTACGGGAAACTATCGTTTTTACCCCATATAGAGGACACAAAAAGGAGGGTTCAACCGTAGTTTTCCCAATGAATTCTGGCAATTAAACATGATTGAACTACCCTTCCCCAAGGTTTACCCATATATTGCCATATATCTGGACAAGTACAATAATAATAATACGAGAACCGTATCATAGATTGTTGGTTCCATATCCCATTATATACATCGCCATCCATTTTCATTGGTTACCCTCCGGTCATAAACATGGCAATGGACACTTGCGATGATGATTTTCCCAGTTGTAAACCTCCATCTATACATATTCATACCGGGGATTTTCCAGCTGGGCACGGTTGATTATTGGAGGGTAAATCCCCTCTGTTCTTAACAAGGGGGATCCCCAAGTCACCATGAGTTTCAATACAAAGTCATGCTCTAATGACTGGGATGATTTAGGGGGGTACCCCAATATTTTGAGGGTTAAATCATGGTTAAATCCCATATGTTGAAGGTTAAACCATGCTCAACCCCATATTCTGAGGGTGAAGGCCCATATTTTGATTCTTAAACCTCCAAGCCCTTTGTTCTCTGGTCACTTTTCCATGACCTGTTCGGCCTCCGTGAGATCTGGAAGCTCATCCACTTCGCCCTGTGCAAGAAAGACGCGGATCTATATGAATCAATCAACAAATCTGTGGAGATCACCAAGAAAAAGTTCGTCATTTAGGGACAATTATTTGTTACATGGGAACCAGGAAATATTGAGATTTAGCCACAAAAACAGCATCTAAGCGACAGAAATGGTGGGTGAACCAATGAACAATGGCTGGCAAATCTTCCATGTCGATTCGTTCGGTGGTTTAAGCCCCCAACTTTCCATGGGTTGCCCATTGCCATGCTTGACTACCGAAGGGTACCCTCTGGTAAACTAACATAGCTATTGAAAATGGTCATGTATAGTGGATTTTCCCATTAAAATTGGTGATTTTCCATAGTTATGTTAGTTTACCAGAGGGCAACTGGTTGGTGGCCCAACCCTTTAGCATCCCTCAGACAATCGGGGATCGATCAAGAACAAAGTATTGAAACTTGAAGAATGTGTCGTTTGGGAGGTTGGCAAAATATCTTGAAATATCCCTGAGTGCCAAACGGCTGGGAAGTGGCTGGTCATCTCATGGCTGGCAAATGTTGGGAAGAATCCTCACTGGCATAACTTTCGTAGAGATTGCCATCCCAAAGGGTGCAAGAAATAGATCACACATCCAGGATCATCATCAGTCCTATTCTCAATTTTATTCTTCACCCCTTTCCATCCTTTCCTACATGATATACCAAGGACACGTTACAGGACTCTCGGAACAACGCGGCTTCTCCGCCTCCAAGAGTTTTCCCACCAAAAGGGTGGCGAGGGCATTGGCTCTCTTGCAATGTCGTAGGTGTTGCTCGATGGTGTTCAAATCCTGTTCAAGCTCCAATGGCGCGTTGATCAGTGAGAAGGGGGAAAATGGCTTGCAAACATGTTCACTGGAGGATTCGTTGAGTTGAAAATCCACAGGAAAATGGTGATGTTTCTTTCCATATTGGGGGTGTTCTGCAGCTTGTCCCAGAAAACAATTCTGAAGCTCCCAGGCTCTGGTCCAAGTTCGAGGTTCAACTCCAGGTCACACTCATTTCTCCCCACATTTTCCATGCACAATCTTTGGGGGCGGTGCCCACCAAAAACATCCAACCATGGTCAACCGGAAGCCCTTTCTATGTGGGTTTTAAAGATGACTGTCTCATCAAGGGCCGTGAGGTTTCAGAAGCGCACTTCTCAGGTTGTACCCATCAACCTCCATGAACGAGTTCAATACATCTACCCTAAACCCCAGCTATGCATGGTGCTAGGTTAGATATGCTAGTTGTAAACCAATTGAGCTGCACCGCGTTGTGCTATGTTTGATCATAGTATCCCAATTACATCCCGCCATATGTATCAATATGTATCTACCTATGTACAGTATGCACATACATTATATACATATCAGAACCAAATGGTTGGTTTACATTGGTTTACCTATTTTCAGCAGGTGAAATCCCATTGAATCACGTGATGGCGCCACCTCGTATCAAATCTTGGGTTCAAACATCAAATTCTT
The DNA here is from genome assembly GCA_003297045.1 of Symbiodinium sp. clade C Y103. Lineage (NCBI taxonomy): Eukaryota > Dinophyceae > Suessiales > Symbiodiniaceae > Cladocopium > Cladocopium sp. clade C. The sequence continues at coordinate 11,078 of BGPT01001088.1, forward strand.
GGTTGATATTACCCTCTCGTAAACTAACATCACTATGGAAAATAACCATTTCTAAGAAGGTAAATCATCTATAAATGGCCATTTTCAATAGGTTTACCCGAGGGTATATACTGCACCATTGCATCCCCAATCCTAGATTTCTTGTGGTAACTTCCCCATTTACCATCCACTCCCCCAGTTTTTGCTGCGTAAGCTCCAAAATTTGTTGAGTGTATAGTTTGGTTTATAGACCCCATAAACTATAGACATATCTACCACAAACCCATTCTGGTCGGTAAAATCCATTCCATTCCCATCGACCCACGATTTGTTCCATATCAGATCAAGTTGCTGAAATATCTCACACAAAACAACCACATGCCCATGTTTCTTTTCCAAATTTCTCGGTTAAATTATAGCAACCCAGCAACCCCAAAAAAGATGTCGAAAAAGTTGAAACCTGGAAATTTGGGGGGAAACATCATCGAACTACATCCCATCCTCAAAACTCTTCGGCATCTTTTTGGTGCTTACGAAGTTATTAAGTTACTATGTTCCCCAAGTTTGGGGTGAAATTCTCAAGGTTTCTTCAAATGGGGAGATCACCAAAACCACAGATTTCAATACCAAGTCATGGTCACTGACTTGGATGATTTGGGGGTACCCACATGACAAAACGCACGGACACCTCCATGTCTTCCCCTTGGCCACGCGAGCCTTGTGCATGCGATCGATCTCTCCATCCTTCTTCCGCCGGTGAATCAGCTCCGTAAAACGCGAGGCTACGGGGTCGTCCAAGCGAAACTTCCGCGCCAAACGCTCCACTTCCTGGAGACCGCAGGGGGATGCTGCGGATGGTCATCTGGTGAGGAAACAACACCGGAAACCATGGTGTAACAATATATACCCTCCAGTAAATTCGACCCTGGCAGATAGGGGTTGGAAGATCAGTTTTCACTAAAAACTAAAAAATCACTATTTTCATGGCCTATGTTAATTTCGCAGAGGGTAACTGTGTTGACCCCCGCATTAGCCAATCAACAATCCGAAGCTACACGGAACTAACTTACAGGGCCAACTTGCAACTCCACACTCCCAGCAGCGCCACTCCCAAGCTGACCTTGTCTGGCTTCACTTTGCCAATGAAGCGGCCGCTTTCCATCTCGCCGATCTTCACCTGGGGATCAGCGGATCCAACTGGCTATATATGTGGTCATTGCCTGATGCTGATACGAATCGAGCTAGTGCAGTGTATATTAGATTATATTAGTATATAAACATTTAGTAATTATTATTCCATATTACTATTACGAGTAACTTGGCATATATATATATATATATTCCCACTAGCAAATACCAACAATATCCCTGATCATTTCCCAGTAATATTCCATTAATCTAGATAGACTAATCTAATCCAACTAGCCTTGGCATGCCTTGGCCCATCCCCAAGCCAGGCTACTGTGAGAAGGCCCGTGGGGGACCGCGCACGCTCTAAGGTCTCCTTGGAGAGGAACGTGTGAAGAAACCGCGGTTTTGTCAACGCAAAGCGAACGGGGGATGACCATCAAACATGGTGAACAATGGTGCTTTAACTGTTGCAGTAAAAAATGGTGAAAATGTCTGGGTTTTAAGTGGTTTAACCATCAAACATGGTGAAAAATGGTGATTTGATCATCAAAATTGGGATTTGTCCTATCAAAAATGGTGACGATTGAGGTGTAAGATGGTGTAACCATCAAATCAAAATGGTGAAAAGTGCTGACTTAAGCATCATGTGGATCCAACGAATTAACACTGGTATATGATCTTAGATTTTAACCGCCGCAAAATTTTCTAAACGATGGCTGGTGTGCGAGCGATAAACTTTTAGCTGGTATCTAGTCTAGTCTTGTCCCATGTATGGCAAGGATTAAAGTACTGAACTACCCTCTGGTAATCAAACATGGCAATGGAAAATCCACCATTTATAGAGGATTTTCCCATTGAAACCTTCGTTTATAGAGGATTTCCAATTGCCACGTTTGATTACCGGAGGGTATCCCTATAAGATTGACCAAGTGATGTTGAACTGTTGAACCATTGATTTTGCATGTGTTCAAAAACTTGCCGGGGAATGTTGAACTATTGATTTGGCCAAACCATTGACTCCAAATTGCCCACTTCGCCAACAGACATGAGAGAACAAATTGGGGAATATTGGGCCGATACAGGCATTTCACCAACAGAGACCTAGAAAATGGACAATAGTGGAATAATGTGGACATAGAATAAGCACATGCTGGATACCAAACAACAAAAATGGGCAAATGGCCAAGCCAAGAAGACGTCGGCATCTATGATCCCGGTGGGCCCTAAGTCCCGTCCCGCATGATGTAGTCCATGCAGCGTGGAAAGTGGAAAGACAATCTGATTCCATGAATGTCTCAACACTGGGGATGTTAAAGATGTGAGCGTGCCAGTGGAAACTGACAGGGGGTCACAACCAAGTCTCGTAAAGTTTTTCCAGATCTTCTGCTTTCGTGTCTTGACGCTTCCTTGGCCAAACGATGCATGCGTGACACACTGCCCAAACAAAAACCATGTGGAACACAAGTCAATGCCCAAGAAAAACATGCTTTGAAGGATTGTTTTGGCTTTCCACCGCCAGGCAACGCGACAAATCCAGATTGTGGCCAGCCCATTTACAAACAAGTGCTACCGGCTTGGCAACAAACCTGGAGATTGATTGGAAATTGGACACAAGCAACGAAATCTATGGACACCGATGGTTTTTCCATGTTTTTCCATATGTTTTTCCGTTCGCACATGTTGGGTGCGTTCGTATTTTCCGGCCTCAGATTCTGAGGATTCTCATGCACCAAACCGCAGCTAGGGGTCTTCATGGTCTCATTGAGTCTCTTGATCCATCGATCCTCAATGTTGAAATAATCCTGGGAAGACAGCAAGCGTCCACTTGAGATGACCAATCGACGACGTACCCTGCCTATCCCGGTCAAAAAAGCAGCACTCCCTTGACCCTAATATCAAAAGATATTAAAATCCCTCACAAACCATGGTTTCGTAGATTTACACTAAATATTTGGAAGCAAAAACATCCAAAACCATGGGCTGTATGGATTTGCTCAATATTGTATCGAGGAGGTGGGACTATACTCACCATCTATGGCTCAGATCGTCCACTTCCAGATCATCCTAAGCCTGTGCCATCCCGGGGTCCAAAGAAACCAATGGAATGGAACCCTCTGGTGATCAAACATGGCTGGAAAATCTCTAGATGGAGCTTTAGTTCCCTGGGAAAATCATCTACAAGCATCTATAAATGGCAGATTATCCATTGCCATGTTTGATTACTGAAGGCTAAGTTCATGTGACAATGCGGCATGCGCCACAATGTCTTACCCTCATGATCTGGACGCAAGCTAGAGCCCGATCAGACACAAATATTGAAAGCCTTCAGCAGAGCTTTCGCCACTTGACATGGATGGTAAACAAGAATTCTTGACCCTCCAACCCACCAACTTGAACAAATCTCGACTGTTACCACCAGTCTGGACACTTCTGGCCTAAATTTTGCCAAGCTAAATTTCACTTTCCAAACTCAGAGATCTTTTTCCATAGCCAAGATTCGCAGAGTTCCTGCACATCAGGATCAATGGCATCATCATCATCCGGTTCAAAGGTGGGCCTGCTGGGGTCTGGCCTTTGGCTTTCGGCCTTGCTACTGGAACCAGCTCCTCCGGTTGCGCCGGCACCGCCAGCGCCCTGTTTCTGCATCTGCTGCTGCATCTGCTGCATCATCATGAACATCATGGGGTTCATCATGGGGTTCATGCCACCCATCATGCCTGCGAGGGAGAAGAGATGAGATATGATGAGAAAAGATGAGAAAAAAGGAAGGTTCAAGGAGAGTGTTGCCTAATCACCCATTTCCATCCATTTCCTGCGGTATAGCAAAGTATCATCGCATAAGGTTTAAAAAGAAAAACATCACTAGGTGATTCGAGTGCACTATATTTGCAAGGTGGCCCCCCGCCGTTACACTTTGGTTTCTAAACACCATCAACAATAGTGGTATTTGCAGGTTACATACTGAAAGATCAGATGTGAAAACCCAACATCACACCTTCCCTGGGGCCATGCCTGGCATCCCGCCCACGCCGGGCATGGTGTTGCCGGGCATATTGCCACCCATGCCGCCCATGCATGGCATCATCCCTGGCATACCTGGTGAAGGGACAAGAACTGACAGGCTTTCTGGAATCACCATGTCTATATAATATAATGGGTAAATCAGAAAATCATAATGTTTCTCATCAACTGAGTAGGCCATGCTCCATAGCCATATTAACTGAGGGTATCTGACTTGTAGATTGCGTGGTTTCCCTGTCAAGAATAGTGAGTTCCCATGAGTTTTCCTTTGCCATATCTTGTATGATATCATTGTCAATGTGTTCTTTGACCATGCGGCAAAGCCAACAAGAACCCCAATCTTTGAAGGTTTTTGTGAGAACCACCCTGCTAGATCTGAGAAGATAATTGACTTCCCTTGGGCTTCCCACTTCAAAAATAGAAACGACACGAAATAACACCTCATCCGCATCCCTGGATTATTCATAGGTACCAGCAACATTGGATCTCATATTGATAGTTTATAACCCTTGTCATTTTCACATAGGAACCTGCGATGACCTTCCAATGCCAGGCCTGGCATGCTGGGCATCCCCGGCATCATCCCCATCCCGCCATTGGGACCATTGGGCCGGGCGCTGCAGCCCATCCCCGGGCAGCTGGGGCAGCTGGGGCAGCCGCCAGGCATGCCACCTCCGTAGCTGGGACCTTTTGGGACCCGTTAATACGACCATTCTGTAAAGGAAATTCCCGGGGGCATTTGTTTGCCTTTGGGAAAGTTGGAAAATAAACTCATCGGCATTTCAATCTGCAATTTGCAAAGTCATTGTTTCGCAGAAACTGTTTGGAGAATGTGATATGTTTGGGCATCATCTGCACGGTAGGTACTCGTGGACATGCAAACGATATCTATTCAATTGGGAGCTTTGGATGGCTGTCGAAGTTTTTGGGGAACAGAATCTATTGCATTCCTATCATTCATTACTTTTCCCAAAAAACACAGGACATGTTTTTCTGGTTATGGATCAAAAACCTTAAAACATATCCAAAAAAACAATGTTCGAACATGTTCGAAATAGAACATCATCAATTTAGCGGGCCATTGATACCCCAATGACTTGACCCCTTGGGATGTTGGCTCATGCTGCATCAGAGAGGTTGATGTCAGCGCCGAGGCTCACACCCAATGATTGCATGAAGCAATTTTCAATGTACAGTACGCTTGGGCAGCAAATGGTCAAAACTCAAAAAAAACTGTTCGTTGCTCATCACTGGACATCACTTTTTTCCCTTTCCTTTTTGGACGATTTCGATGGAGTTCACCAAATCAAAAATCCGCCGGCTCCGCCTGTCATCTGTGGCATGCCAGGCATTCCGGGTGCCATGCCACCGGGTGCCCCGGGCGCTCCGGGCGCCCCGCCGGGCGCCCCACCGGATGCCCCGGGCGGCGAACCGCCGCTGGGCACCATCATGGTGCCAACGCGTCAAGACGCGAGCCAAAATGGAGCTACCGGCACCGGAGGGGTTGGGAAAAGCCACAAAAATGGAAAGGTCAATGTTTTAATAGTTCAAACTTGTTAACAACGCTTGAAAGCAACAAACTGAAGGCCTTTGCAGCGTAACATGCACTGATATATGATGATATGCGAGGCGTTTGCCTATCTGTCCGACCATATGCTACCTGAGAATTTGATGGTTGATCATAACTTGTCCTTCTTGGCAAACCTATACCCGTTGTTCATTGATCAAATCCCAATCTTCATGGTGAAGCCTTCATTTTTGATGCTTAAATAAATTCCCCTCTGTTGATGGTGAAATCCCAATTTGCTCAACATGTCTTGATAGTCAAATCGACATGTGTCACCATGCATCACCAGTTTGTTCCGCCCATTTTTCTCAAAGGGAGTCTTTCAGCTTCCTTCCGTAGGCCGTAGCCGTTGCCATCGTCAACACCGCAATGACACAAACAGCCAGGTGCATCAGAGCCGCCATCACGGCAACCCGAGTGCTTTCGTACCAAATCTCCTTGGGGCCCAGCAGAGACTGGTGGCCAAGGCCCCCCCAAAGAAATGCAATTGGGGGCTGTGATTATGAGCTGTTCACTAGGTCTGATTCTAGTTGGCCATGACCCATGGATCCCATGGTGAGGTAGTGCCCAAAATCTTCTGTCACCACCAAAGGTACAGGTTGGCTGATGAGGATTCACAAGGTGGGTTGTAGCAACTCACATGTGGAACCAGCTGGTGTAACTTGATGTAACTTGTATAACTCAATAACAATTTTCACACCATAAACCGCTAGATCTTGCCTAAAATTGCTCAAATCGGATTGTCCCAAAATAGGCGGCTACCTCCAAAATATCAGTTTCCCTATTGCAATGGCAGTTGCAGGACATACCCAATTGCGGGACACGCCGAACTAGGTCACAAATCCCGTGAATTCACATGGCTTCTGATTGTTTGAACCGTGATAGATCTCCGACTCTTCAACTTTTTGGGGGTCCTCGGGTCAGATCCTTGCCTTATCCAACATGATCCCATCAATCTATCATCATTTACCCTCCTCAATTAATCCATTCCCCACATTTGTTTGGAAGAAACTCACATCCAGGCTTCATTGATTTGGAGGAAAAAGGAACGTTTTGGACGGTTAAGTCATGTTGAATGCCCATTTTTTCGCGTTTGAAAGGGGGTTGGTTGAATCCCCCATCTCGCACCCAGCATCCGCTAGGAGTTCACTTGGATGTTCGATCAACATCACCAGCTGCGGTTTTGCCACATCCACCTCTTCCAGTGGCAGGTGGTACACCGAGGACGCTTGGAGCACGGCCTCGTCCCAGTAGGAAAATGGTATGAGCCACAAATTCCCACATGGCTGGGGAAATGGAATGAAAATTCTATATACTGAGTTGCATTCTGATCTGACTGCATTCAGACCTTTGTTTCTGGCATCTTGAAGACATTTTTGGTGGAATCGTGAGTTCCAAAAACAAAGGGCAAACACAGCAGTTGTATCTGATTGATGGTTGAGCCACTCCCATTAAACAAATGACTGTCATTGGCATCGGGGATCACCGTCCCAGATACAGACAGGAATTAAAAGGAGAAAAAAGAAAAGGATACCCTCTGGTAAACTAACATAGCTAGTGAAAATGGCAATTTATAGTGGATTTTCCCATACAAAATGGTGATTTTCCATAGTTGTGTTAGTTTACCAGAGGGTATTCCAAACCCCTTGGGAGGCGATTGCATGCCAGAGCCCTCCCCCATGCATGGAATCATATGGAATCAATTCAGTGAAATTACCCCATGATATCCACTGGTATGGTTCCCTTTGAACTAAACATGTTCCTTGAGATGTCATGGAGGATCATCCATCACCGTTGGATATGAACGATAGAAACTCAGCTTTCAAAAAAATACATAATGACCCACCAGGGTGACCCACCATTGTTATTGCCATGTGTCATGGTCATGCCCAAACGTAGATCCCCTGCAGTTGTTTTTTTTGGGGGGGTGGTTGGGATTTTTGAATCACTCCCATTCATTCCTCATTTATAGCCAAATAAGAAAAATCTTGATATATATATATATATATATATATATCATTATATATCATTAGAGTATATCCAAGGCATGATCCGAAGCTCCCCTTTCTCCAGCCTCTAGTTCTTGATTTAGATACAGTATGTCCTCCGGTAATCCAACAGAGCTTGCTGGATAATCCCACATTTTTTTCGATGATTTTCCCCGCTATGAGCCGCCATTTAGTGCAGAGATTTCCCATTGCCAAGCAGTCATCCATCATTTACCAACTGTATCCCCATATGTTTGATGCTTAAAAGGCCTATAAATCATGGTTAAACCACCATGCAGTCATATGAAGTCAACAATAATCTGCATAAATCATCCACCAACATTGCCCTCGCCATGGGACTCTCAAAAAGGTCTCATCAAGGTGTTCGGCGATGACCGCGGCGTGCTCCGGTTGCGGTCCGCAGTTAAAGGTCCCTCTCCTGGTGATGGCTCAACGATGATGAAGAATGGCACCAACAAGCATGGCCACTTGGGGGGCCGCAGTTCCAGTTGTGCGGGGTTATATATACACTTTCAGCTTAGTGATAGATAGTTGTGGGGGTTATATCCCAACTTGTGTCGCTTAGAATCCCATGGTAATACACCCCAACTGCACCCCCAAGTAACCTGAGATGCCCTGAATAAAATAATATGTTTTTAGAAGGTCAGTACATGTACGAATTCAGGGGGAAAAACAAACCAACCCGTTGAAGCAGGACTTTCCCAGCAAGATGATGAAACATGATCAAAACATATCAAAACAAAACAGTTGATCCAAGAATGAGTAGCAAATGCATTGTATATTGGCACAACTTGCTTCCCGGCAGCAATCATCAACTATTGGGCATAGGCAGAGTGCTGGTGTTGCCAAAAGGACCCCAAGATTTGTGGCAAGAACAAAGGCATGTACGAATTCTAACGAGTTCTTTTTCGAGTTTGGGATATTTCAGGGCCATAGCCCCTTAAAGAAATCTGGTCCACTTGCCAAACTCCAACCCCAAGTCTGAAGGGAACTTGGAACCAGTTTCAGCTTTGGTGAACTTCCATGTTTGATGGTTAAACCATGTTAAACCCAATGTTGTGACATTTGTAGATGGTTGAACCATGTTAAACCCAGGTTTCCCCAATGGTTATTGAGCCAGGTCTCCTGTCGCAGCAGTTCTTGCCCACGGCCCAGTAGCGCACAGGCTCACTGGAGCTGCCAGTTAAGCGAATGGGTGCCACGCAGTAGGTGTTGCCTTTGGCTAAGTATCCCAGCGCATGGAAGTCGTCCAGCACGGTGCCATCCGAGAACCTGACTTTGCGCGGGTTGTTGGTGTGTTTGGGGGAAGAAATGGGCTCAGAAATTTGGCCGTGTTTTGCGTGCAAAACCATAATATGTAATATGTAGTATACTGTATATATATATATATACACTGTATGTGAATTAGGTCCAAATTTATTTATGATTGTTTCATAGCAACATGTTCAATCATCCAAATTTGAGGGTCCATAATCTTTCTGCCGCGAAATTGGTTCACATTCCACCCCTGCCCAGCGCCTCAGGAAGGAATCCATGGGGAGCTGACTGGGATCCGAGCTAGGGAGGATCAACCTCAAAGCTCAAGATGACTGGATTGGTTTAAGGGAAAATTTACAGGAAACCCCTATATTTGATGGGAAAATCCATGGTTTCCGGTTTCCTGTAAATTTTCCCATTAACCAATCCATTGACAAGATCTCTCGAAAACTGCATGAAACATATTGAAACTTCATGAAACTACTGGGTCTATCTGGCTCTACCCACCTCAAAACCTGGTTTTGAGATCCGGTTTTTTGGCCCGATCGATGCAAATGATTTTATGCTGATTACAGTGTTGCCAGTTCATCCAAAGGGTTCGCTAGTGCCATCTTTTGTTCAAGCCAATGGTGCTTCAGAAGAGCTCAAAAAGAAGAACAAAGAAAATGTTTCAAGGTACTTCAGACTTAACAAAACATACGACTTCTGCTATTCCATTGGGACATGTGCAGATTGCAATACAATTTGCCTATCTGCGACTCCTTCGGTGTCCGAAATGTCAAACATGGTCAGGGAAAACAGCAGCATCTGTCATGAAGGGCTAAGGAACTGGTAACTTGAGGCGCGGTAGAGCTGCCAAAACCTTTGCCTCGGCAAAGTTTGCAGTGAATCCCTGAGGTGAAACTTGCAGGCTTGGGAAGAAAGGACTAGAAATTCTCTCGATTTCCAGAATTAAATGTTCAGTAAGACCTGCCCGTTGCATTTTTTCCAAAATCAATGAGGAGCTCGCCTCATTTTTGAGACGATAAAAACATCCATCTTTCTCATTTCAATCCATCCATACACCCCAATAAAAAATAAAACATCGAAAGCATCATCTTCAAGCTGGAACTCATCAAAAAAACATATCATCTCCAGCCCCCCGGGGCCCCAAACCGCCCCAGCCCCCCCAGCTCCGAGCGGCAAGTATTCGGCCTCCAACCAGGTCCCGGCCGCTGCACCCAGGGCGATCGAGGCCAAGCTGAGGAAACCCAGGGAGATGATCATCTCAGCCACCAGAAATGCGGATGGCAGCTGTCTATGCCATGGGAAGAGAAATTACTGGATGGAAAATTCGGGGGAGTCTTCTATGAGAACTGGGAGTCCAATCACAAGGGAATCTAATGGAAGTTGAGAAAAATAAAAACAAATAAAAACAAATAAAACCAAATAAAAACAAATAAAACCAAATAAAACCCAAATGAACTAAAATAACATTGA
>BGPT01001088.1:21791-41508 GCA_003297045.1 Symbiodinium sp. clade C Y103
TATAGCATACTGGTTCACCAGTTATATAGCATACTGGTTTAGGATATAACAAGTGACCTCAAACCCCAAGGGCCACACGAAGGACATGCAATTGCAGAAGTCCGCACCACAACCCCTCCTGTCATCCCACCACCCGAAGCANAGGACATGCAATTGCAGAAGTCCGCACCACAACCCCTCCTGTCATCCCACCACCCGAAGCAAAGACAGAACCCAATCCGAACCTAATCATGCGAAGCCACAACCGCATTCTAACTTTTTGCAAACAAAGACAAAACCCAATCGCTTTAACCCTTGCAAAATGAGATTCCCAACCTTTTGCTACAAAATGAAGGCCCAACACCATTTTTAATGTTTGGGGTTACTCAAACGAGGCACCTCATACGGGGCACAAGGCCTCCCATTCTGTAGTGGAAATTTGGTCGGGGATGCAGAGGTCTGAAATGATCCCAANCCAAGGGTCTTACATGGTGTTACCAGTCCCCACTTATATAAGTTCCAGGGGTCTAACATGGTAGGGTGGCTAAGGTCTATAATGCAGGAGTGACAATTTGAGACCTCATTTTTTTCGAACCCTAAGCAAACCACTTCAGACCCTCTTGTAGTTGAGGGTATTCTTTTTTTGCAAATCAAAAGTCAGTTACGGGAAAAATGTCTCCCAAAATCACGGTTTTTTTAAAAATCTATTTATATTTTTTATTTTTCCAATTCAAAAGTCAAGTACGGGAAACAAATGTCTCCCAAAATCACGGTATATTTTTTTTTTTTTTTTATTTTTTTTTTTTTTTTTTTTTTTATTATTTTTTATATTTTTTCTATTTTTGCAATTCAAAAATCAATTACGGGAAAAATTGTCTCCCAAAATCACGGTATTTTTTTTTTACTTTATTTTATTTTTTATTTATTTATTTTTTTATTTTTTACTATTTTTTATATTTTTTCTATTTTTGCAATTCAAAAATCAATTACGGGAAAAATTGTCTCCCAAAATCACGTTTTTTTTTTTATTATTATTGTTTTCTATTTTTGCAATTCAAAAATCAATTACGGGAAAAATTGTCTCCGAAAATCACGGTGTTTTTTCGTTTCTTCTTTGTGTTTTGCAATTCAAAAGTTAAATACAGTATTTCAAAATGTTCTCCCAAAAGTACAATTTTCTGCGTTTTTTTGTTAAAAAATGGTTTCCCAAAATCACGTGTTTTTTTTATAATTAATCATTTTTTTAACTTATTTTTGTTTGAAATTAAAAAGTGCTTCAGGGGAAAAAAGGTTTCCCAAAAAAAAAAAAAATATATATATTATGTGTTTTTGTTTATTTGTATTTGTTACTGTTTATGTTTTGCAAGTCAAAAGTCCAATAACGTATTTAAAATTGCTCTCCCAAAATCACGCTTTTGTGCGTTTTGTTGTTAAAAAATGGTCTCCGAAAAGCATGTTTTGTTGTGTTTTTTCTTGTTTTCTGTTTGCAATTCAAAAGTTATCTAAGTATGTAGGGGTAAAAGAGTAGTCTTCCAAAATATGTTTTTTTTTAATGGTTTGCAAGTCAAGAGTCAAATACAGTATTTAAAACTGCTCTCCCAAAATCACGCTTTTGTGTGTTTTTTGCTTTTTTACTTATTTGTTTTATGTGTGATATTCAAACGTTAATTCTCTCAAAATTGTTGTTTAATGTTGTTTTTGTTTGTTTGTTATTTCTGATGTATATNACTTATTTGTTTTATGTGTGATATTCAAACGTTAATTCTCTCAAAATTGTTGTTTAATGTTGTTTTTGTTTGTTTGTTATTTCTGATGTATATATATAACTATAATAATAACTAACTATTTGGTCCTGTGGCAGTCTTGTGGATATTTGCTTCGTGGCAATATACAAGCCAATTAAAAACAACACACTATACTATTACCTTGTATGAGTTTGTTTATGTCATTTTTTATTATGTAGTTGTGTAAATAAACAGATCAATTTGCAAAGTTTACAAGACTCCCTGGCTAATCAACTTGCTTGTGTAGTTTTGTTTGTTGCAAAATANTTTATTATGTAGTTGTGTAAATAAACAGATCAATTTGCAAAGTTTACAAGACTCCCTGGCTAATCAACTTGCTTGTGTAGTTTTGTTTGTTGCAAAATAAGAATGTTGTTGGGGTAATGTAGTAATGATATGACTGGAATACAAAAGACATATGTAAAGAAATAAGGAACCAATGACATGAATGGGTGTAGTTGTANTAAGAATGTTGTTGGGGTAATGTAGTAATGATATGACTGGAATACAAAAGACATATGTAAAGAAATAAGGAACCAATGACATGAATGGGTGTAGTTGTAAGTATACAACAGGTAGTTTTCATGTGGAGAATGCCAGTGTTGCTGAAAAAAATCAAGCTGTTTGTGAGTGGTGGGGTCCTTGGAACTCAGTGTGTAGGGTTTGAAGGGATGAAATGTGTTTTTATGTGTTCTTATTTGTTTTTATGTGTGTGTTTATGTGGTTTTATTTGTTTTCATTTGTTTTTTTTTTATTTTCCCTATCTTCTCCCATGTTGAGTGCTCCCTTTTTGTCTTCTCCATGTGTCTATTCAAATGCAATCTGAATTTGTGCAGAATCTACTGCTTCCAAATCAATTTTTGAATAGTATCCCTCCTGATTGATGGCCCAAAGCTCATTGATGAGGGAGAATGGAAAACCCAGTGAAACCCATGGAAAATGGGAGTGTCTTGGATGTCATGGTTTCTTTTTTAAGAAGAATCATTGACTTTTTTGGTTATTGTCATAGTAATTACTCGTTTGACACTTTCTATAAGAGTCATGGTCAAACTCCTCTCATGCGAGTCTTTTGGCTCGCCTGTGGGACAGAAGCATCAGCCCATCAGCGTTTGAATAATCGACCCAAAAACCCATAGGGTTTGGGGAGGATCTCCGGTATTACAACAAATTGATTGGGTGAGCTTGGGTACCCGTGGAATAGAATGGTCCAAACTGAAGAGTAAACGAAGGAGGACAACAAGGAGAATTGCCTTTACTCTTCAGTAATAAAATTGAAGGTGCCATGCCCAATGACTAATCTAGAAATGCACTCACAGCTGCATCCCCGCAATTGTTGAAGAAATTCCCGAACTTTAGTAAACGCATGCATATGTATATTACATATGTAAGCAAAATGGACAATTGATGAGATGCATACACCTACAGCGTATCAATATATGCTATGGTTATTATATGTTATTATGTGTGATAAAGATACTGGTACATCAACAAACATAATATCTGCCAGCTCCGCCACCAGCCAGTGTTGTTTAAAAGATCCCAGAGGCTGCATCTCGAACTCGGTGTCCAGTCAGCACTGTACAAAGGGCCAGGAGGGTGCAAAGGATCTGCAAAATCCACACCAGCACTGCATGGTCATGGTAGAGGCAGATAAAGATCACCAGACTCAGAGCCTAACAGCCACATTGATTGGATCTGAAGAGGGATGGCTCAAACTTTCAAACCCCAAGCTACCTTTCACGCAAGCGGAGACCCACAAAGAAATGTCTAAACCAGCTTGAGAGAGCACAAAGCCGGACATCTCTCAGGTGGGAAATTGTCAAAACTACTACTCTGACGAAAGACCGCCCTTGGCACGAACTGACAATCCGGAATCCTGATCAATCCTGAGGCCCTCAGGCTCAAAATGATCTATATACCCAAAACATCTCCAAACATCAGAGTAAAGGAAAAAAAAAAACACAGGCCCCACATACCCATGCTGCGTTGCAACCACAATCTTCCACAAAGTTCTGCCTAGGTGCAAAAGCCACCCAGGGGACCAGAATGGCTGTGACCATGTCGCACAACGTCATCCTCACCTCTGGTCGAACTGAGCTCATGCCGAAGACGTCCTGAACGTACTGATGTTGGGTGAAGGTCGAATTGTAGGAGGCCGGTGGCCAAAGGAAAAAGTATAGTATAGTCGATACACGAGGGTCAGGGAAACAGTGCATTCCACCGTTCCTGCTGGTTCCTGGCTTGAAGAAAGTTTAAGGAGACAGAAGCCACATGTCCATCCATATACTTTGGGGGGAGGCAAGGCCTATCATTTTCTCATAGGATGTCAAAGCCCTTTTCATTTGGTTAATATAGATGTAGGCCTTAGGCAGACTTCGTAAATTACGATACCTGAAACAAAGCATTTTGGGGATGATTCCCCTCCTACACCCTGCTACAATCATAATTAAGAGCGAGGTCGTGTTGTGAGGCTGCTATGAGTCGCCCGAACATGCCTGGTTCCACACTAAACCTAAACCTTGTAGCATTGAAAAAACGACTCATTTGTCTTTTGTTCATTCGGTATTCTTCAAAGACTTCAGATTTCCACAGACTTCCGACAGCTGGATCCAGATATCCCTATTGAATCCACTAGGCAATCCCATCCTTCAGCGGCCCGGTGAATGCTCGGCGCTCCTGGTCATCCTCGGACATCCAAACCGGTACATCATCTGAACTCACATCGGCCAATTCGGCGGTGGGAAGACCCACCAGAGTGCCTGGAGCATCCAAAGTGTGGACAATGGTGCTAAGAAGATAAAGAAATTGAGAGCATGTGCAACTAAGACCACCAACCAGCGTGAAATAGTAACCGAACACCTGCATCTTCCAAAGCAGTAGCGGACAAGAAGAAAGGTAAGAAAGAAACTTGATCGAAACCACCATCAGGCAGTTTGTCCGTTGTCCTCGTCACAGTCTGGTCAGTCTGGGTTCAGGCGGAATGCTGACCCCCCCCCCACCAACCAATGCTGGTGTATCCCCATTTCAGGGGGGCAGACCAAGCTGCAGGCATACTGATACACTACCCTCTCTTGATGCATTTCTCCTGGACAACTTAACTACCCCTCTTGTAATCTAACTTGGCAGTTCCAAGTCCCCTTTGATTGGTGATTTTGCTACATATTTTTCTTCCCAGCATCCTCACTGGTGACTATCCGCACCCAGCTACTGTCCGGAGAGGACAGCGGCTTCCGCCTTTCCTCCTGTGGTCCGGCAGCGGAAGCACCTGCGGGGAAAGTCTCACCAGCCTTACTGCAGGGTGTGGCAAACTCAATAGTCAATAGCGAACCATTCCAACTTCACCCAACTGTACTGAGGACAACCATAAACCACACCATCATACCATAATTAGTGTGGTCCAAAGAATTGAGTTGATGAGTGGGTTTGAGTGGGGTTGCAGCATCGATTCCCACGATTTAACCACCTGGTAGCCCTTCACATCGATATGTTGAAACCTTGCCTACTGGCTTAATTAAACACAGCCCCCCATTTTAGTCCCTTAGGTTGAAGAACTTCCACTGGAATTGAGAACGGAAGGCTACACAATTGCGGATGGTTCCCCAACAAGAATCCATGATGGGAGAAATCTGTGCCTCAAACTGGGGTACAGTACCCCCAACTCCGCTGGTGAATCATCATTTTGACGGCCGAAATGCTTCTTTGGGTGGCATGCCGCATGCCTCGTTTAAGAAACATGCAAACCATTTGCCTGCGCCGTCTATCTGCCATTTGTCGTTGTAGATCATTGCAATCCATGGCTAAGCGCAGTGGATGCTTGAACTCATTTGGACCCAAACTGTATCGACTAACACGGTGAAACTGCAGCAATACCCTGAAAACCTCCATGTTCAGATGCACGATGCCAAAAATGGGATAGTTGCCAAACATATCAGTGAACTCTCTTTGTGTCCGCCACCAACTTGCATTGTTTGAACATGTTCGAACTTTGCTTTCTGTTGCATCTATCTAAGAACAGGGCGGTGGACACCCAAAAACTGATATAAACCCCCAGGTGAAGCAATCAAGTCCAACCAAGTCTGAGCAAGTCTTCGAAAAAAATCTGTGCATGATGGTCAAGCCATTGGATAGGACAAATGTGAAGTACTTCCTCAAGCTGGAACCCCAACAATTGCAGAAGGCAATTGAAGTAGCACAGAACATCCCATTGGAGCACCATCTTCGGAGGCCGCAATGTTCGAGACAAGGAGATGGGATTCATGTGGAAGCCCCAAGTTCTTCTGCACCAATGGTTGCAATCTGCATGGAGAGTTGATGACCCCACCCACTCAGTCATCTTCCCAAACTCACAACCAAAAAAAAGGGTGTTGATGGGTTTCTGCCCGCTGGATCTAAGAATCTAAGCCATTCACCCCAAGTTTTTCACGCCGCTGGCGGTCCACTTTTAGGCCCAGCTAGGCATGTTCACAGGAGACGGTCCGGTCTTTCGAGCTATAGCTCACCTTAAATGCCGCACCAGGTTTGCCCTCAACCTCAGTCAGCTGGGCGATGGGGATAGTTCTACCATTAAGAACTTGGGATCCTCTACAAACATTCAAAACAACCTTGGAAAACAAAATCATGAAATCTTATTTTAGATGTAAAATTCTAGAAATGGTGGAAATGTAACATGTTTTGCTCTTGATACGCTGATGATGACAAAGTAACATTTAAGGTTTCTATGTACAATAGAACACGTCATCTTCCAAAAGGTCAATTTGTCGATCCTTTCCACTTGATCCGACCAAATTCCCGAAAAATCCCACACCAGCCTCAACTGCCAGGGATGATTTTTCTATCATCCTAACCGTCCTACCCATCTAATGGATGATCAAATGCTTGAAAAAGCAACGAAAATCATCAACATGATGCTAAATTTGGCTATTGACCTATATAAATCAACTCTATGAACCGCCCTTATATCCTTATATCATCTTATATATGCACAATGTATGATAAACTTAACTTAACCCCACCAAAAAAAATGGCGGTGAACTATGTCATGATATGTCATGTCTAATGCTAAGATCATCTAATAGAATCTAACATTAATATCTTTATATATCTTTATATCAAGAACTACCGCATATTACAACCATGGCAGACCCCTCCCATAGCAGCCATCTCCTCCGAGGCGCTGCCCAGTTTCGACCGTGCCCCGGATTCTCGGCCGAGCTCATCTCCGCACGGCTCGGGCGGCCAGGCCTGGCCAGGGAGAAGCCAGTGAAATGGGGCAAAAAATGTCAAGAAATGGGGGGGTTCAAACCAGTTCCAGTGTTGAAATTGTGGTGACAAAATGCATTTTGATATATATTTTGATATATCTCTTGATATCTGTTTATCTATCTTGATCTTTTATACAGGAAAAAAGAAATGGAATTTGAAGGATCCAGTAAAAAGCACCCTGCCTGAGCAACACCACGGTCTCCTCCGTCCCACCTGCTGGAAACCATCGCCTGTCCCAACCTCGGGTTTCGGGGAAAGAAGAGAGGAAAACCCATGGGAAACCAATTCATTCGTTCTTGGTTGGGACATTAATTATCTTTGCTTCTTTGGTTTCTCTGAACACGTTCCCGTAACATCCAATTCATTCTTGATGTGTGCCACTTGGCATGGGTTGACAACCATGGCTGCAACACGCTTTAACCTATAAAAGGGGAAAAACTAGCATTTGATATTAAGTGGGGTGCACATCCAAGTACCTCGCGGATGAGCGATTTTGATGGATTTTGATACGCCTCAGAAGTACTGTAGAAACACGGCCACTTTCCAGAAGTTGACAATTCTCGGTGAAGATTTGAATATACGCATATAAATATACACGACTAGTTTTATATATATATATACATATATATATATGTGCATCAAGATGAATGGAGTCCTAGTCCTGGGAATGTTGTCAGCAGAACAACTGTCAAGTGAAGTAAGGCTGAAGACCTTCTCTCTCAGTCAAATCCTTCACATGGCGTCAACGAACAAAGCGGCACGGCTTCTACACGCTGCCAACTGCTTCAAGGCAAAGACCAACGAATCCTGGTGGGAAGACATACACAATTTGAGCCCACAGTAAGAAAGAATCCAAAGAATATCTAGCAGAGTTTCTCTCCTGGCTCGCTCTCTTGGCAATCTTCTTGATTTGGAGCTGCGATGTGAAGAGGATCTTGCGCACCCTGCTGAGAGGATAACCTTGCTAGAAGTCCACCCGCCAGAAGTGCAAGGAACATGAGCGTCCAGTGCCGACTCGGCCCGACTTGTCGGGCGATTCTCAAATCCCGTCGGGCCAATGAACTGCCATGAACTGCCACCGTTATCAAAAATGCAAAGACCATCCTCATCTATCCTCTGATTGCCTTCGTCAAGTGTGTATTTGACAAATTGCGAATCTGTTCGAAAAACCTGTCAAGGAACACGCACACAAAGAAAACCATGTAACCGCCAGCACATATCACCAAGAACCCCCGAGCCAGGATTGGAGACTCAAAACCACTTTGATGTTGGGCTGCCAACAGGGCCAATGAGGCCAGTAAACCAACCAAAGCACTTGTGGCACTTCTAACTCTCGCATCTGCCGCAGGCACTGCGATGCTTGGCTGGAGCTATCAGATGCCAGAGCATTGGGAAGAGCTCTGATCTGATCCGCCATGATCCACAAAAATCCAGCCCGGGTAGTGGCTGCGCTCTGCGAGTAGCATGGTCCAAAGCTGAGAAGGGCCCGTTCGATTTCGCACATGCGCTGGTCGCGCTGGCTGTTCAGCCTGTGCCCCAGGAGTTTCCACAGCAGCTCTGTGAAGGTTTCCCCCACCACATCAAAACTGGGGTTCCTTCCGTCACAAGATGCCTGCACAGCTATGTCTGTTCGGCCCATGCGGGCAGCTTCCCCAACCATTCTGCCAGACTCACAAGCATCAGAAACAATCAAAAGGCGTTGGGCTGTTCCATGTTCTTATGCAAAATCCCACTGCTTCAGAATGTCATCAAGCCCGACAGACTTGCCATCAGACAATTTCCAGGAACCAGCATGCCCATGGAAGATTCCGTACAGAATGTGTACATCGCACTTGCTCGAAAAGAAATCCTTCATGTCTTCTTTTGCTCGGTCAAATGTTAACCTCCCACCATACACACATTCGGCCGCCACATTTACCCTTCGAAAGAACTTGCTCAACTTCTCTGCGTTGTACCTGGCGCCTGGGAGTGGTTCCTCAACGTGGGCTTCACAAGACAGCACCAGGGCCTGCATTTGGTTTGTCATGACTTTGTGACAAAAACTGCGATTTCACTCTTGAGCAAAATGTAAGTGGGATGACTGGGCAGTTGAAGTCCGGCGTCGCAAAAGGATCCTGTGGACGTGAAATCACAAAAATGAGCATTGCGAGCTTCAAAGAAGTGGGCTTTCAAACAAGTTCCGAGAGGCCCCTTGCCATGGGGGATTCCAAACAGAATATGTATACTTCAAATTCAATCACAAAGCAATGCCTCCTAGCCTCAGTATTCGCCTTAAATTCATGGGGCCCAAGCAAGGCATTTGTAGGACAGCTATGTTGGGACGACATACCGAGGGCTCATTAGCCTGCGACCCTGTAATAGGATCTAGTGGGTCATCTTTTCGGAAACCAGTTGTGAGCCTCACAATCAAGTCAGCTACTTTGATTTTTCTGTGGGTAACCAAAAGTTGAACCAAAGTTGTGTCGCAGGCCACATCTTCGTTCGCCAGCATCCACATCTACCTTTGAATCTTCATCTAGATGACAACGAATAATCAAACAAGTCAATAAGTCTAAATCTAGAATAGATGGACATTTAACTACATATAATTGTACAATCAATATATACATATTCTGCCCGGGAGATCCCGAGAAATCATTGGTTCCGTGACTCCCAAGACTCGCAATCTCCCTGCCTGACACCACCAGCTCAGTGGCCATTCCATTCCTTGCATCCTAGCGACTTCCATCTTCCAAGATCTGGAACCTTGGATGTGAAAGGCCATAATTTCTTGAAAGGCCATCACTGAACTGTGATTTTGATATAGTAATCATCAGAGTTTTACCCGGCATGTGCCACAAAATGTCCATTTATACCCATCTCTGGCGGTCAAAATGTCCCTTGTGTCAGCCCACTATTGGGCACCAAAACAGTCCGATCCTATCCTTACCAGCAAAAACCACATCCCCCCAGCCTTGCTAATCAAAAACACGTCCACTCACCACAGAAATTGCAGATTCCGATGGGAAAGATCAACCAAATTCTCCAAACAAACCTCCCGGACTCCCGCAATTCCCGATTGAAAAAAAAAAGACCCACAATAATTATGCATATTCGCCTCTTTTAAGTCAATCAATCTGAACATGTCCAGTGGGAAAACCATCAAAACAATCTCCAAACCAAACCTCCAATGGTGTGCCCAGCAGCTCCTCGCGTTGAACGCCCTTGCGGCTGCCCATGGGCGCACCGTTGCGGATACTCAGCCGCCAACCTGGGTCGGAGCCATTGGGGGAGTTTGGCATCTGTACGTAAGTAGATATAGTGCAAAGATACATGCATCTCAATGTATCTCACATATATTGTTACAAAGAAATTAATGTACACATATATATATATATACATACATGGATCCAATGTCTAGCACATGTATATTTAGATAGATATGTGATATGTATATACATATGTGATTATATATCATGCATATATATATATATATATGTGTGTGTGTGTGTGCGTGTCGAATATAACAACATGTATGCGCATATGTGTGCATAGTCAGTAACATTTATGCATATACAGTAAATGAATACATTAAGATATAGACCAAAAATTCTGGTTCTATGTCCAGCTTAAACTAAGGGTACAATCGGTAGCCACTTGAATTCCTAGGGCTGTCTTAGTAGCCGGGGAAGGCTGCCACTGTACCTACTGGTGAGATAGGAAAATCCTGCTGAAAATTCTCCATGCCTCATGACTGCCATGATCATCCGTGATCTACATCTTGAACATGTGGGTTTCCCATCGCCAGGTAGATGAGCATACGATTTACACCGCGTATAATCATATAATATATATATATATATACACATACAGAATTACTTATACTATTTTGCGCGTTCCAGCCGCCTTGTGACATGCTGCCAAATGATCGGTATCTAGTGGTAGTCCAAACGAACCAGCGGCTGACTGGGCTGCCATTCAATGAGACTTGCAGTGCCCACATGTAGATCCTGGTCCCAAAAGCGGACCAAATCACGAGTGGCGGCATGTTCAGGTGACATGTTTTTTTAACAGTATGATGGGTGGTTGAAATCCATCCGAAAGACCCAAATATGTAGGGTATCTATCTGTATCTATCATACATGATCATACTATCTATCCTGCTCACTACCCTCTGGTAATCAAACATGGCAATGGAAAATCCACTGTTTCTAGATGATTTTCCCACCATTATACCTCCATTTATAGAGGATGTTCCAGCTAGCCATGTTTGATTACCATAGGATAAAAATTGATGAAAAATAACAAGCTGTTTGGATCACCTCGGCTGGGATTCAACAGTCCCTTCAGTCCAAGTGGCTGCCACCCTGCATGGGCTCGTTCTCAGCCTCATGTCTGATAGCTGCATCAACTATCTGAGAATAAATGGTGACACATGGTGATTGCAACCATCAATGATAGGCTGATGAATGGGATCTCTCTCTCTCTCTCCATCGCCATCTCCAAAGAGTTCAATGATGAATGGGATACAGAATGGAATTTATATATATATATAAACTAGTGATATAACCAAGAATAAAATGAGATGTACCCTCCGGTCATCCAACCTGGCATCCAAATTTCCAGTGCAAATCTCAGGGCCCGGCATCCCAGTCATTGAAGAAACCCACCAAGTTGAAGCCGCCCTGCTGCTATGCATCCCAGGTATATCTACTTGCCAATCTTGGTAAGTCGGCACTTGGATTTTCCATGATTATCACATGTATAGCTGCGCTGTGGCAATGTTTTTCTTTTGTCAATGTACTAACTAGCTACTGTCTGGTATGCACATCTAAATCTAAACCTAAATCTCAGCAGTCGTATCCTTCAATTGGCTCCTTGATGGCTCAGTGGGGACTACCCCTGTTCTGTCCTCCACCGGCACCTCCTCCACCGCCTCCACCGGCACCTCCACCGGCGCCTCAACGGCCTCAGCGGCTTCTTTCGGGGCTTCGGCTTCCGCTTCCGGCTCGGTGGGCCTGCGGCGCAGGCGCTCAGCAGTCACCATAGATACAGGACCTAGAGCTGTCTATTCGTTGTTTTTGCAGACATTCACTAGTTGTATCTGTTTGAAATCTGTATCTATACTGAATGTATGGTAGAAACATGGCGAATGATCACCGTATGTATATAACATATATCCATATATATGTATATTTATATCATATACATATATATTATATATGTATATATCTATACATTATGTATTTATATATATATATACCTATATAGTATACCCTATAGTGAGTTTCGATGATGTTTGTTGTGTTGAGATACTCACTTACAAGATCGGATAGATGTCATTCATGTTCCATTTTCGATTGTCAAAAGGGGATTGCCAAAAAGTAGCGGTCACCGATTGTGTTTCCAAAATGGTCCTGGCAGAACGTATTTGCATGTTTTAAACCAAATCACAGCTGCTATTGCCGCATCTTTCATGCGCGAAATCTTTGTCGGATCTTTTCAGGATCACTTCAACGCCCTTCCGCTTCGCAAGCAGCTTTCCAAGCGACATCCACACAGTTGATGGGTGCAGTATCCAACAAACCTTTCAGGTGACATGTCCATGGGTTGCATCCGCCGGACCAGCCGCACTCGCTATAACATTCGCATCCAAGCAACAAACTTCCCCTATTTGGGGTTGTCTAAAATAGGGCACCCAAAAAACACGAATGATTTACCATTTGTTTTGCTACTTATATGTAATAGTTCTACATATACACACACATAAACATTATATATATATATATATTGCTGGCATTGAAAGTTTTTGGATGCTTTCGGGGCAGATCTGGCTGCCATGGCGATTTGCCGCTCACTTGTTCAAAACAAAGACTCCACCTGGCAGGCGAAGCAGCGGGGAGTTGTTCGAACACGAGATTCACCTAGAAATTCCATTTCTACAGTAATTTGAAAAAATATAGAAAATGATGATTCATCATGGGATTTGGGAGAAACCTATGTTCAAACAAACCCGGTTTTGGCTTGCGCTCCTAACATACACCTGGAAAGCAGCCTCAGACACCACTGATGCTTTTTGCATCCAACTGGGTTTTTTTTGAGTGAAGCCTTGGCCATGGTGGTGGGTCCAAACCAGTCCCACGACCCTGCCCTTGGTTGAGGGGTTGGTAATTCCCAGATTAAAAAATTGCAATGAAATATGGTGTACAAATTGTTATAAATATAAATCATATACAATTATGATATAATTATAAAATATGATAAGAATATTAGAATATATTAGAATGGTATACCCCCAGCCCTCATTTGGGTAGATCTTGCCTTTTGAAGTCTTCGGCATGGCCGCCATGTCCCTTGGGTCCCTTGGGTCCCACCTCACCAGGGCGCTTTCCGAAACACCGAGCCCTGCCCGGGACGTCGATCGGCCCAGGGAGCCATGGCGGACTTCGCGGACTTCGCGGACTTGGTGTCGTCCATGATCTTGTGCAACCTGAGCTGCTGGTGATGGGTCGGTCTTCAAATTTTGGCCAATCGGAAGACTACAAGCATCGGTGTGATTCGGTGTGTAGTCACGAAGGCTCGGAATTGGAGTGTGAAAGCTCATTGTTGCGAAACACTCGATGAAATGTGGGCTTTTCTCATCTTTTCTCCCTGGTTTGATCAAAACAATTGACCATGCTGTCTATATCTCTGCGTTCTGTAGGGACTCCAATTCCTCAAATGTGACCCCTGCCCCAGTGGGGCTCAGGAAACGACCAAATTGACACCTGCGCAATAACCAGTGCTATCAGGTACGGATAGGTGGCATCAGTCATTTCAGGAAAGACCACCGGATTTAGCCATTTAAAAGATTAAACGATTAAATCCTCGTCCAAGTCCATGTCTTGGGTTTTCCATGCTAGTGCTCTAGCAATGGAAATTCACTCATCGATTTCCATAATTTGTAGATCGTTATCATCGTCTTCCCCATAGGTTTATATACTGATGCTCAAAATCATTACTATTAGGCGAGCCCTCCGATGTTCAATCCTACAGTCAATGGATTTATTTGTTTCGGCAACATCTGAAGGAAAGTTCTTTTTCTTTGACTGCCATCTTTTGAGTTTTCCTGTATGCTTTCCCTTAGACCCATCCAATTCACTAGGTCCAACCCCAAATCTTTGGTACCCATTCAGTTTGAGTATTTCCCAAAGATATATTTACGTATGTATATATATATATATATACCCTCTGGTTATTTATTATAGCCATGGAAAACCCCCTGCAAATGGTGGTTTTAATGGGAAAATCATCCAAAATTAGCAATTTTCCATGGCTATGTTAAATAACCAAAGGGTATATATATATATATATATTGTGGGTCAAGTAAAGGATTGGCTTTCATCCTTGACACTCTTCAGTTGTCCTGTCCGAGTCGCACCCGTCGCAGGTTGCTTCCACTTCCTTCGCTGGACTTCTGTGGCACAGCAGCAGCAACCTCAAAACAAAACATTAAAAAAGCGGTCATGGATGACCACTCAGTAACCATCTCAGCAAAAATTGGGATATGCTGGCGTTACATATGATAGCGACCTCCAAGAAAAATAGAAAAGGTCCATTTGATTCTTTTTGTGTCTATTTACCACTGGTTTGATTAGTAGGCGTTTGCTTCTCTACCTTTTGTGCGTTGCTACAATCAATCACCCCAAAAAAACATGGTTGGCCATTTATGTCAAATGCACCGTGGTCAATTGGTACGCCCATCCCAAAACAAGCCGCAACTGGTATGGTGGGGTACGGTAAACCGGAAAAAGGCTATCATTCAGTTTGAAACACGTCTATTCGATGTCTTGTATGTTCGGAATGAACAAATGTCCAAACCTTGCAATGTATATGTATACACCTCGAAGATTCTGAATGTATAGAGCCATAGGGCCTGTCTGACCGGGCTCTTTGATTCTTTTGGCCCCTTTTCAGGCAACTGAGTACCGCTGAAACAAGTCGAGGCTTGAACCAGAAGCGTCCCAAATCATCCCAAATCTATCACTTCTTGAAGCCTCCAAATGCAGAATTCCATAGAATTCCTTCCAATTATCTTCTGAATTTCCGTCATTTTTGGCGGTGACTCCTTGTGTTTGCTATCTCCAGCGCTAAGTCTCAAACACTGGTGCTATTGGCCTTCACAAAGCCGCCGGTAGCTTTGGAACCTTGGCCAACGACAGTTTTTGTCGATCAACCATGGGGGGAAAAAAAACATAATCATAAGCCTCAAAAATCTGCAACATATTTAGCATACTACGGGCAAGATATTTCAAGTGGAAAATCGTTGGATGATTGATATCAACAATGACCAAGATGTCCGTGCTTGTTCTTGTTTTTTTTGAATAGACATACAGAGATACATAACATACTGGTACAGTATGGATATTGATGTATAGATATGTGTGTAATTATATTCCATAGGTATATGGGCATCTTACAGATATATAGATACAAATGCACAATACGTTTGTATCTATATATGCCCATGTGGGATGCGACCATTTCCAGAACCGTTGGTTTTCTGTGCCCACAGGGTGGCCTTGCTGTTCCGCAAAGACAGGAAGATTGCCAAAAAAGATGGGGCAGTGACAGCGCAGAAGTAGACATGGCAAATCTTAGATATCGGTTAAAAAATATTATTTGGCTGGTTTGTATATGTCAGTAAATAGAATATGTATATATGTATATATATGTACGTATAATTTCCTAGCAAAAGATGAACGTATTAAACTACCCACGGATTCCCCAGTAGAGGCTGATGAATCAAAAAAAAAACAAAGTTCCCCAGCCCATCCAGCGCAG
Source organism: Symbiodinium sp. clade C Y103 (assembly GCA_003297045.1). NCBI lineage: Eukaryota > Dinophyceae > Suessiales > Symbiodiniaceae > Cladocopium > Cladocopium sp. clade C. The sequence goes on from BGPT01001088.1 coordinate 37,619, forward strand.
CGTGCCACCATGGAGGTGATTAAAACTCTCCAAATGTAAACGTACGCGAAATGTCCAGCCATGATGTTTGATGAATGCAGCAAACCCTAGAGTAAACGCCACTTTTTTGGCGGCTTTGTTTAAACACAACGTTGCACACATGTCAAAATTAGGTTAGAATATCAAGGGGTTACTGTTCAAGGGAAAATCTACGGATACTGTACCATTGTTTGTACCCTCAAAATAGGGGGTGGGGCGGCGATGCCCACTCTGGGAAAATCCCGTGCTGACTCCGTGCTTCCTCCACTGCAAACTAGCCGCTCTCGCGCGCCAAAGTCTGTTGGACCACATGCTGCACCCGCGCCCGGAGATTGGGCGGCTCAGAGATCGGGGGCTTGGGACCCTCCGAGGTTGCCTTGTCCTGGCCATGGGGACGGGTCAACTCGTGGTTTCTGCCATTTCTGACCTGCCAAATGGCTCGTCATGGTTGATGTTAGGTAACGTTACGTGCAGACATTGTAACATATTGCACCATTGCCAAGGTCAACCCTGAGAATCATGAAGGCGTGGGCTGTTGATCATTGGTGGGGTACCAAATGGTACCAGTCAAGTAGCAAATGACATCACTATTTTCGACGGCTGAGGTGACCGGTTGAAGGGAAACGGGCTGGCGCGGCTGGGGATACATGGCTTATTCATCTGGATTTCATGTTCGGTTTCAGTCATTTAACCATATACAGGGGTTACCCATGTAGACCTTGGGTAAACAACCACCCTCCCAAGCCCCACACTCCTGGAGCTTGCTGACCACGCGGCTCATGGTCTCCCGAATGGATCCGCCAGATGTCGCGGGTTTCCTGGAGCTGTTCCGGTCCTTCGTCGCCTCACTGCTCGACCAAGGATGTTTCTTCCGCTCCTGGAGGATGCTGGAGGATGCTGGAGATGCAACCAAGGCACGCCCCATCAAATGATTACAACTTAAACTGCCATGAATCCAAATCAGATCATGTTGTTGGATGAAACCAATTTGCAACCACTGATCCCAACTATGGTTGAAAAACGATAGTTGAGATATTTGAAACCCCCATCTGCCTATCGTGCAAACCCGCTGGTTGTTTATGGAAAACGATGGGAAATCACCATGTTGAATAGGTCAATCATCGAACCAAATGGACCATTTTCCATAGCGACCTGGACCCTCTAAGTACCAAAATGATGGTCTGCCCCGTGGTTTTAGCACTTTTACTTTTACTTCTTTTTTGAGTGTATTTGGAGGGCCTAGGCATGTTGTATTACCGGAGGCTATTCCAATGGATTATCCACTTTCATCCAGGCATTTGTTAACCATCATTAACCGTCATTAACCAGTAATTACTAACCATTGTTCACCATTATTCACCACTATTTACTAACCATCATTAGGGTTTAGGGTTACCAACCATTCCTAAACCATTACTAACCATTCTTCACCGGCTACCTATCCCCCAAGCCCCCATCCGCCCGTTTCGCCCCAAAAAAATCCGCGCAACGCTCCTCTCCAAAGCTCGGACTCCGAGAGCGCCGGTAACGCTCGGCCCTGGACTCCTCGACGACGTTACGACGTTTGTGGAGGTTTTTTGGGGTCCCCGGCGGCCGAGGCGTTTCAAGATTTTAGGGATGTCATGGTGTTTAATGGGGATTTCATGGGGATTAATGGGGGCTTAATGATGTTTCATGGTGTTTATTGGGGATTGATGGGGATTTATGATGTTAAAGGGAGATCTAACATGATTGCAGTTTTCATTGTTATGAGTGTTAATTCTCATCTATGGATATGATATATCCCTATAAGTGTATTATCATCTATGATGGGGATATATCATATCATTGAATCTATAAGTGTTAATTCTCATCTATAGGGATATATCATATCCATTTGTTATTACAGTATATTACAGTTCCATACGACCCAATTTGGGTGCAGTTCCAGTTGCAAACTGGATGTATACTCATATATTATATTATAGGCTATATATATATATAGATCCCAACGAGTTGAATATTGTCCTCTTAGGAAGAATATGAGATTGGATTGCATTCTTATGATATATTGGTTACGATCCACCTGGTGATTATTGAATTGGGGGAACCCTCCATTCATCAAGCAACCAGTGGGAAATGGACATCTATGCGGGTTTCACACAAAAACAAACGAAAACAAGGGGTCCTCGCAAAATCAAGGGGACAAATGACGATATGTTGGGGAAATTACTATATACAGTATACAATAAAAAGATTAAAAGATTTGTAAATATAGGATAGTGGGCGCTCCCATTTGTACAAAATGTCATCTTAAAAAGATGTCAATGGGAAGAATGATACGCAATAGACGAAGGGATTGTAGTGGCACCCTATTTCTGATATACCCAGTGTCAAGACGCCGATTGAACCAACAAACACCATAGATCATCAGGGAGTAAACCAACGAAAATAGGATAATGTGGACATCACCTGATCATCACCAGCGAAAAATGAACAAATCAGTCAGCAAGAAGTGAGTTCTGTGGCAGTCAAAATGTAGCAAAGGATGATAGAATGGGGGGCCATTGACCTGGCAATCCAGCTCTGATCAAACCAACATTTATCCGATGGGGACAAAGAAATATGCGGATGACTGAGGATTAAAACACCAAACCCAAAAATGAAGCAACAAAAGCAAATCCATTCAAGCAACATATGCGCGCAAGCCGCAAGGGATGCAGACCATCTCTAGGTCTGTTATTAAGAGATCGCCCGCTCAACCGGTTAGTACATACCCCAGCAGACCCCCATTCAGAGCCCCCCGAAGGAAAATTCTGAAGTATGCAGGAGGGTGTTTGAGGTAGCTAGATATTTACATGAAATGTGTGTGTGTGTGTCCGTGTCTATCATCATATACTTGTGTATGGAAAACAAAACAGCATCTATGGAGGTTTCCTAAAATGGGGGTACCCCAAATCATGCAAGTGATTAGACCATGACTTGGCATTGAAACAACTATGTTGACTTGGGGATCCCCCATTATAAGAAACCCTCATATAAAAAGTACTAGGATGCCCATCCAACCTTCAACCATGAAATATTCCAGATGCTCAAATTGGGCCTCATCGTCATCCCAGTTCCGCACCATAGCGTTGGCTCAGGAGCCGCCGGCTTGGGTGGGTGGAGTTACGTGTCCCAACAGTTTGGACATGTGACCTGGGAAATTGGAAAGAACACTTGAACATGTCCCAATATATCTAACCATTGTCAATCCATACTTACATTAAACGCCATTTATATTCCATGATATCTAACCATAGTTTGCATTAATATCTATATAATTATATAACTATAGTTAATCCCCATTCTCAACCATTCTTTGGGGATGATATCGGGAATCACAGCCCTCATTTAAGGGGCTTCGTCGGCAAGGGCTTCGGTCGGTCAGCCAACTAACATAACTACCCTGTTGGTATGGCTCACAATGGGCTCAATGGAGCGGCATTTCCATTTCTCACGTTGCAATGAGAAATCCCCATGTTTTTCGTTTTTTCCATGATTTTTGTTTGGTGGAAATAGACCAACATCACCCAGGAAACTGAAGGTCAATCAATGTGTACAGCAATGCGGTGTTGCGCTTCACCTCTGAGCCAGAGAGGGCACACCCAAAAAGCACTGTTTTTCGACCGGAAGTGATTCATGACCTTGCTACATTGTTGTTGCGTCTGCCCTCACCCCCCGAAAAAAATGTCTTGTATTGAATCTATGCAGCTATATATATATACTATGAGGGCCCCAAATCACGAGACCAAAATGTCTATGGTTTTCGGGCGCCAGAAACGGCGCCGCAGCCGCATGACTTTTGCAGACGCGCGCCAGGTTGCAGCTTTGGCCCGGAGGGTTGTTGCTGC
>BGPT01001088.1:42030-57413 GCA_003297045.1 Symbiodinium sp. clade C Y103
CGCAGTTTCTTTTGCTTCTTTCGCAAGCTTCGTGCGTTGCAGCGCAGCCAACCGCAGCAACGACGTTGACACAGCAGTCCCAAAAGAGAGCCCAGTTTTGGCAGGATTCCGGCCTCGCGCACATGGGCCCTCGTAATATATGTGTACATATATTTATATATCATTATATATCATACATATGTATACATATACATGGAAATGGATCGATTCATTTTAAAGTTGGGCGACCAGTCATCGGGGTATTCAATATTGGGGGGATGGGGTTGCCATATTCTTGATGAGCACTTCACCCACTGACAATGACCACCTGAACGATCGTATCTTTAGCAGGGTGTCCTACCAACCTTCATGGCCCACCCTTAGTGAGTGGAGGCTTTGTCTAAGGTGAAACCCATATCCATATTGGGAAACATCCATTTTGTAGATTAGGAATCCATATCGATCCCCCCTATTTACGGTCCGGTTGGTGTCTAAATCACCCTCCAGTAAACGAACATAGCAACGAGAAATGGACCATTTGCTTTGATGATTTACCAGATTTGCCTATGAAAAATGGCGTTGTTTCCATCGCAAACGCTTCAAATTACTGGCAACGGCAGCGCCTGACAGATTCTTCCGCAACCTCCACCTGTTGGAAGGTGGGGCTAAAAGCGGGGCATGATGATGATGAACCAATGGATTTTGGGGCATCCTATTTTCAAACAAACTCACTTCACTGCAATTTAAAACTGTTGAGCAGTAGGAAAATTATACAGATAGATAGATTAGATAGATAGATAGATAGATAGATAGATAGATAGATAGATAGATAGATAGGTAGGTAGGTAGGTAGATAGATAGATAGATATTTGTCAGGTACCAGCCAATGATTCCATAATCCAAAAATGTTGAAGAACATCCAGTCAAAGCCAGCCCCAGATGAATAAACCCTAGCCTAGCTGATTAATTGAGCAGAGTGCCACCGAAAAGTGATTTGATGTCTGCGACGTGCTTCTGAAATCGTACTCCCAAAGGTCAACATCAATCAGTTGCTGACATTTCCACGCCACAAATGCGGTAAACCATGCAGCAAAACAAATATATATATAATAATCATCATATCCAATTGATTGAACCACTAATAAATACAGTAGGCCCTGCCAGCTACACGGGTTGGAAGACACCTCGAGGTCAAACTGTCAAGTGGGGATGGAAATTGTCACTGTTTTTTTTCGACCTGGGGACTTGAGCTCTAACCTTTCAAGTGCACCACATGATGTACACCATGGCTTGAGGAGATCATAATTATCCCAACTGATGGCTTCGAAATGCTATCATATGGGTATGACTAAACATGAGCAATGAATTAGATGGGTGCACCTCATTGTCATCCCCATCATCCCTGGCCAACAAAAGGAATCCCATGCCGATGAATGAAGAGCACAGCCTATCCCGGTCATTTTTGCTCATGTCTCCGCTTGAGGGAGATGGTTCCGGTTGCCTCTGTCTTCGCTGAAATTTTGCACAATCATCTCGAGTCTGAAATGGCCGGAGATACACCACACCCTACCCAAAGTCCTCACTAAATGCAGCAAAATTGATGATTCTGAGATGGGAAAATTGGAAACCAGAAATTGTTCAAGGGAAAATCACAGAAAATCTGCAGGAAAAAGCTTAATGGTAAAGTCCACGGTTTCTTTTAAATGTTACCTTAAACTGGAAGAATTGGATAACATGGGCATCCTGCCACAAAACAGCCTACTCTACTGCAGTTGGACTATTCTTTTCCTGACTCGAGAACCAACTTTTGCTAGCGCATGCCCTGCTAGGCGGCTGGGCATAGGTCAAAACCTATGATTTTTCCATGTTCAAATGGGATGAACATCCAGCTATTGCCATTTTATTGCGCAACGATTTTTCGAGTAGGCTGCAGGTTTTGACCTGATCCATGATGATCCATGTCCCCAATGCTATGACACATATTGCGATTCATCACTGATGGCCAAACATCTGTATTTGGAGGCCACGATGTCGACGACCTTCTGGTGTTTGAACACCTGGCGAGTCGCAATGGTCCCTTGGATGTGTATCCCCGTTGCATGTGGTTCATAACCGTTTATATCATTAATCATGACGGTATTCTAAGACAGTAGTTCAGAAATGCTATAAACTTTAAACATGTGTTTCATGAGTTTCAAGTGCTTGACTTCCTGGGATGCGTGTTCAAGTGCCAGACAAAAAGCACCACACCATGCCGGGGGTTCTTATTTGTTTATTTTTCACAAGGCAAGGGTTGTCTCAAAATGGAGGATACCCCAAAAGATCATGCTTTACTGGACCTGGTTTACCATCATGTTATCATCAGCTTCCCCTCACAACGGCCATTTTGGAGTATCCCCCATTTTTGGACAAACCCGGAGGCTATTTCTGTGAAGACATGCCTACGCCTATGCGGTTGCAGTTGAGCACAAAATATACCGTGCTCAACAGTGTTACTCTTCGTCAGGTAGTTCTATGTCTGGTTAGCGCTCTCTCACGCTTCATGAACCCCATTGCAGCTTGCTCTTCTACAGCCCTGACAACTACCATGCAGCCTACCACCTGCCATTTTTCAACCAGAAATCTCCCAGACCCTAGTTTCAGGAGGGTTATACCATCCAAATCCTCATTTTTTTGGTTGGTTGGAATCAATCAAATCAGGAAAAAATGGATGGTTGAAAATTTGAATCCACTGAATGGTTAGAATCTGTTCAAAAATGCCCATTTCTGGATGCTTGCGTGCCAGGCACCTCGGGATTGATGGGAGTGGGCTCCACCACGTTCTTGGGACTTTCAGGGCCCAGCGCCAAGCAACCACTGCTCCTGAGAATCAGATGCGGATGAAAATACATGAAAATGCTGATGCTGATGATGATGATGATGATGATGATGATGATGATGATGATGATGACGATGACGATGACGACGACGATGGTGCGTACATGTGCGTACTACATGCTCAATCATATTCGAATGCTGCTGGTGGGTGGCCAAGGGTTGCTCAATTATTCGCATGCAGGCCAACAAAGTCCTTGACGCATAGTGTCAATCTGAATAAATCCACTGAGTCAAGATTTGTCGGACTTCATTGCGCGCAATGCATAGAATTCTTCGTCAAGCAAGACTGACCATGACTGGTGTCAAATTGCTGATGACTGGCTGCAGCAATGAAGGGCGGCATTACTTTCTCATTTTTCTCTCAAGGGATTTGTCCAAACAAAGGGGAACGCTCCCAACGGGCCGATTCAAGTGCGAAGAACGATGATGAACCGTCAACTTCTTTGGATTTCCCACACATGGTGGATTTCCCATTGGGAAACGAAGAAACATGCAGTATCACCTTAAACAAACCCAGGAATTTGGAGGTATGTAGCCACTTTTCACACATTGCATCCCCACTAAATACCCGTTAAACTCTGTTAAATCTAAACCACCACAAAATCACCAATAAATCACCAGCAGCATGCATGCCCATTTGTCCCTATGAAATGCTCATTCAACACCATGAAATCAGCCAATAGTTCACCACTGACCCTGATCTTTCTTGTCCCAGATTCTTTGATCCCCAGGTGAACAGCTTCCCACTCTCCGTCAGGGCAAAGCTGCACTTGTCACCTACGAGTCTTCCCGGATGAATCCCCAAAGAAAAAACCTGAAAACTCGCATGCACCTTTCAAACACTACAAAATTGAGGTCTATCCTATTCAGATTTTAACCATGAACACACTAGAACCCGGAAAATTCAAGTTGGAGTATGGAAGACGATTTTCTGCTAAAGGTACTCTCCAGTAATCAAACGTAGCAATTTCTCCACTATATTTTTGTCGCTATCCTGGCAACCTCCATACAGTTGAGCCTCAAAAAATCCCAAACGGCATAAGCAATTGCTTAACGTTCAATTTTACAAGGTCTAGATATGATCGATTTCACACCTAAATCCCTCTAACTTGGCAAACGGTTTTACGTCCTGAAATCCACTAACATGGCAAGTAGTCACCTTAAAAAAGTGGCAGTTTGACAATCACAAGAATGTAAAACGAAGCTATTAACATAGCAATTAAACAAGATACAAAAAACAATTGCTTATGCCTTGTTGTGACCTTGCTGATTAAAATCAGTTCATATCAGTTCAAGGCTCTCTGCTTGGCCTCAAGGATGGCATTTATGCGTAGTTGCTTTGCCAGAACCACTTGTTTAATGCAGGGAACCGTTCAGGACCAGGGCAAAAACACATGCTGCCGGCCCGCAGCACAAAGCCCAACACACCAGCCCACAGCTTCGGATGGCATCCAACTGATTGGTTGGTAGCTATGAGGTTACAACTTGCAGCCCAAACTGGGATAGAATCCCATCGCCCCCTTTTTTTGAATACTCCCATTCTATGGTCAACACATTTGTGGAAATCCCCTCCCCCCCAAAAAAAAACGTGGTTTTCAAGGGATGGCTGATGTGAGGGGAAAGGGATATGATAGGATCATTCCAGTGAGTGGTTGAGTTCACTTTCTCACTGCGTCAGCAGTTTACCCGGATACGACTTGTGCATATCTTCGTGGCCTGCAGCTACCTTGACGATTCGATGGAAGTCCTGGAGCAGTGCAAGTGGCCAACCTGGGGGGATGTACCTTCCGGTCATTTTATGGTGATTTAACAGAGTTCCATTCAATAACATAAGTTGGTTATTCTGAAAGTCAGTAATGGATAGTAATTAATGGTTGTTCCAATCAATCATGTTCTTTTGGTAAACATCGAGAGGCCGGTTTGGTATACCATCTGTCACCATTGACCTATCCCTATTAATCAGCCAACGGGAAAACGACATCCATGGCATCTATGGTTCCAATACTATGACTGCACCCGAATAAAGAACGAAGTTGGACATCTGGAATCATGATTACTGATTTAGGTCGATCGCTTATTTGAAGAAAACAATGCATGTATACATACATGTCTATATATATAACTATATTATATATATATATATATTTAGATATTATATTATATAGCAAGAGTAATTGGAATTGGGGCATTTGTTGCCACAACCACTCCAACCATATGCCCGAAGTTTTTCTGTGTTCCGGCCTTTTCCAGCCTTGTTGTGCTGTGATTGGCTTTCCCAGGATAGTCCCAGAATAGGCGGAGGATGGCGAGGGTATCCCATTCGTAAATGGGCTAGTCGAAGATGTTAATGTATTTCATAACTATGGTGCTTACTCACTTGCAGTACTGTAGCAATCCTATAGAAAAAGTGTTCCCAGGAAGTTGTAGATGTTGTAATTAGATGATACTTAATCCATATTTCCAGGCGTCCTACTGTTCTATCTATTTTGGGGTTGCTATACTCATGATTAATTACTAAGCATTGCAGACTGTAGTAACAAACTCCACCCCATCGCCCATGCCGATGAAGTGGGTATAACTCCCTACTCAGTTCCTAATGGTTGCCTTTGTAGCACCCCAAAATTAAAAAAAAAAAGTAGTGGAAATGAGGTAAATATCTGCACATTCACACCCTGGAAACACTTTTCTATCTAACAAATGGTTTTCCAAGGGGAAAATGATCTACAAATGGTGGGCGTTCCACTATGTAAACGTTTGCAAGAAAAAAATGTGATGTACCACAATCCCTGACACGTGGTCTTCCACGTCCATCTCCTCATCTTCGATTTGTGGAGGCAGCACCCGGTGCGGCTCCAGCCAACTGCGATCGCCCCATTCGAAGAGCTGCCCATTTGAGGTGACGCAAATCACGTGGTGCTCGCCACAGGCAAAGTCGACCACCTTCCGGCGGCCCCCGAAAGCTGTGGATGGTTGCGACATCCTGCACCAGTTGGAAACTAGTTAAGGTAACTATGAAACACTGCAAATTAAACAGGATTATAATAGGATAAACTGGATAAACCATCAACTGGTGCAGGATTCTTCCATCCACAGTATCACTGGAGACCCTGCAGGTTTTTTTTGGGGGGGATATGATGGGATTCCCCTCCGGTTTCAAACATGGCTAGCTGGAAAATCCGCCATTAGATGATGTGAACCAAAGCGAACTCAAGCTCGGATCTTCCGTTGCCACGTTTGATTACCGGAGTGTGTATATATGCATACATGTAAACATAACTAATAAGTGGATGTGGATTCTTATCATCACCCAATGGGATATTGATATTTATGGGTTCATAGCTATCAGAATCACATAGATCGACTTGTTATCTTTATCATCTTAGACATCCCTAGAAACCCAAATAAGTGTAAAGCCCAACAAACTACCATGGTTTTGTCTGGCGGTGTTTAACATTAGGGTATGTATCCCATAAATTATCCATGCACTATCCATGATTCTCACTGATTCACCATTCTTCACCATATCTTTTCCCCATGAAATCCCATTAAACCACCATGTTTCATGTTTAAATCCCTTTCAATCACCATTACCTTATAACTTATAACTAACACAGAGAACTGGAAAATCACCATGTTTAGTATGTAAATCAACTGTAAATGGACATGCTCAATATGTAACAAATTGCCAGTACCCTGTGGTAAGCTAACACAGCGAACTGGAAAATCACCATTCTGTTATGGGAAAAGCCATTATTTCTATGGCCATTTTCAATGGCAAACTGTTAGTCATTACCACAAAATAAAACATCATTAATCCCATTAAAATCCCATTAAATCACCATTTTCCTATGGTTTTCCTATGATTTTCCTATGGTTTATATCATCGCCATGATCAGATCCCAAAATCGCCCCTGGCCGCCTTGTGTCCCTCCAGCGGCAGCGCCCGAACCAGGCGGGGGAAGCGTTCCGCCGAGTACATGTCACCCATGGCCTGGGGAAGGGCAAAGGCCAGTGGTTGGATAGCTAAAAAAAAACATAGAAGTGGGTAGAGAATGGTAGGTTGATTATGGTTAATATGATGGTTTGATGTGTGTTCGTTACTTGTTCTATCTTTTTGCGGGGGAATTACTATGCCCTCATGATACGAAGTTTGACCACTTGCTTCATCAATTGTCAATTTATTCAGGTCATCCTATGGGAGGCCATTGTCAACATGAGCTGGACACAAGGATCTTGGCCTTTCATCGGCTTTCCCGATCTCCTCAACCCCTAATTCACCAGCACCAGCACCATCATCATCATCATCATCATCATCATCATCATCATCATCATCATGATCATCATCTTCTTCATCATCATCATAATCATCATAATCATCATCATGATCGTCATCGTCATCGTCATCATCATAGTCATCGTCATCGTCATCCTCATCCTCATCGTCATCATCATCATCATCATCATCATCCTCATCATCATCATCATCATCATCAACATCATCATCATCATCATCATCATCATCATCATCATCATCATCATCATCCCATCATTCATGTCCCTAGCCCATCCCTTGAAGGCCCGCCTCTTCCCCCAAGCCCAGCTGACCGTAGTCGTTCCGTCCCCAAACCCAGAGCTCTCCCTGCTCGCTCATCGCGGCGGAGAAGTTTTCTCCGCAGGCGATTTTGCAGATCCGCGCCGGATCACCTGCAGACCGGAGACTGGGAACCCAAGGATTCCACATGTCGTGAGGGCAAACCAATGGGAAAACCCATGGTATGTTCTGCAGGAAATTTCGGATGGCATCCTGGAAATGAACCAGGACCACAGGAGCACAGGAGGATTCAAGTGGACCTGTGCCATGTTGATGTTACTTCACACGTGCCTGAGACACAGCCCACTAGTAAATGGGAAACCCCGTGTTGAGAGACTAACCAGGGTCACTGATACATCTGCCTGAGTCATGGGAATTCGGCCATGGTGGCTGGCATACAAACAATGACAACTTTGGGCAGTACCACGGCCAAGCCATGCGGCATATGAAAGAAGCAAGAACATCATTTGCATGGATAACAGCCGGCAACAGTGAAAATTGGCGACTTCTTAGAACATTGTCTTCCACAATCTGCACCAGCAATGTATGTGCATGGAGATTTGTGCTGAAGACAGTACCACACAATAGAGGCAACAGGGTGAATATACAGTATCTATTGAATTTTATTTGAACATATTGAAGCACATTGAATCTGTGTAAAGATGTTTTCCCCAGCATCCTGCCTCCAAGAAAAGAATCTAACAAAGAAATTGTTCGTGGAATTTATTGGAATATCATAGGAATGCCTTGGCCCTAGTCCCATAAGCCTCCTATACTACTCCCATGTTCCAAACCCCAATAGTATGGGAAGCTTATGATGGGAATATATAGAGGTACTATCATCGGGAGCCCCTGAAAATCCAATGGAAATTGTGCAAGGCGAAGAAGTTAGACAGAACAGCAGCAAGACGAAGGGGTTGCTGCTCTGGTATGGTGCATGTAACTATGGATCCTGTTTACAAACCTTTGCAATATCAGCCTGGTATAAAATAACCATAAAATCTATCGGTCTCTGGGGTCTTCCCAAGGGTCTTCCCAAACAAATTGAAGCCAAAATCTCTAGAATCTAGCAATTTACTAAATAATCCAAGCCCCCTCCAAGCCCCCTTGTCCTAGACCCTAACCTGGGAAGCCCTGATTTCGGATCGTTTCATTTTGGGGTCCCAAGACCATCCAAGACCCACGAGTTGAATCTTTCGTAATGTGGGCCAAACAATGCCATAAACCACCCATTTGGGAAGGGTAAACATATCACCTAAGCATGGTGAAAATTGGGGATGGTTTATGGCATTGTTTGAGCCATATTACTTTAATTACTAGTTCATGTTTATGGAGTTGATCATTTCAAGTATTGCCATCTGTATTCCCTAAAGCCTGGATCCAGCTTTTGGGATGCCCTTCATTTTTTTGACCCACCCGCGTTGGCGCTTGAAACATGTACCGCTGATCAACGTGGCTGCATCTCCAGAGCGGAGCCAGCCTGTTGACCCTGCTCGCGGCCGCGTTCCTCCCGGAAGACATAGCACACGGCAGCCATCAGGAGGCTTAAGATGACCAAAATCATCAACCAATTGAACCAGGACTCGAAGGATCTCGATCCAAAATCGGACATTCCAGTCCTGTTCACCGGAAGCATCAGAGTGGCCAAGGCAGATTCTCTGTGAAGCGAAAATCTCAAGGTGACTTTGACTCTTTTGGTGCCACGGGGGAGTGCATGAGCATCCACTTCCAGCTTGAACTCCATTGCGTAGCCGTTGAAGCCGGTGCTTGAAGCGTAGAAATTTGGGTCCAACTTCACGAAATCTTGGTGTTTGGTTCTCAACGGCGAATCACTCGGAGCTTTCAGCACCGTCAGGTGCAAGATATCTTTGTCCACCGTGAAGATCTCACCTCTCCGTTCACAACAAAGATCAAGCCTGGGGAAAAGTGAAGGTGGGGAAAGCTCCAATGATGGACTGGAATAGCGGACCCAATGGCTATAGTTCATCGACTTTTTCAAGGTCATCTTCCACGCGTATGCTTGTGCCAGACTGGCGGTGCAAGATTCCAACTCCAAGAAAGGATAAATTAATCTGATTTGAAAGAATGGCAAGGTAGGCAGCGGACCCATGATGCCATCCTGAAGGATCTGAAAAGGTATTAACCAGGAGTTCTCTACGATGGCGCCGCGGTTCTTCTGGCGCTGTAGCGTCTTCACATGAAACCAAAAGGGCAACAAGACACACTGGATGTCTACGACGTCTCCTTTCTTGATTGTCACGAGGTCATTGATATATGGAAGCCACGGAGCTGTTGGATCCTCCGAGCTGTTGCCGTACTTCCAGTAGCTTAGCCGACCACACCACCTGTCTGCCTCATACAGAGTCAGGTTTTGGAAGTTTCCAAAGGCCTGGCCGCAATCCACCCGCGCACGTAGAAGCTGGCCAGCAGCCTCAGCCTCAGTCCTTGTCTCAGTGCAGTCGTGCAACACCTCTGTGGATTGAAAGCTGCAGCCGGTGCTTTGCCCCAGCAGACGGTTCACATCTTTTGACAAATCAATCACCTTAACAGATCTCAAATGTGCCAAGTACTCCGCCACACAGGCGTAGATGCATAGATAGCCAAGGATGAGGAAGGAACCTCCCATCCGCCAGCAAGACAATCAAGAAAAAGCGAAACATCTCTAGAGCCGACATCTGCCAACATGACCTGAACAAGACCATGAAATCCCAAAATTGGGCTGTGGAAATGTTTGGAAGATGATTACCATCCCCCAAACTAACATCGACCCTGAGAACTAGCCATGTTTAGAGGAAAGTAGTCTTCCAACCCCCTACAGCATCTGGGTCTAGTTGGGGGGATGGCATCAGAAATGGCAATTCTTGGTCTCGAGTTCTCAGTTTTCAGCGGGTGACAGTAAAGTGAACCATCAGGGCTCATCGCAGTGGCTACTGTAGGGCATCAAATCAGAATGAGGATCAGCTGAAACGAAAAGTTTACAGTAGCCCACAGTCCCACAAAGATCATATGGAACATATGCGTATGCAGAGAGGGAGAGGAAAGAATGAACGAATGAATAGAATCTAGAATAGCAATGGATGTGTAATGTGTAATCCCTAGCCAGCCTGGCATGGAGAAAAAGCCATGTTCATTGTGCTTCTGCCCATCCACATGCCCGATCCAACCATTGAGTTGACCCTGGCCTGGTTCCAGAATGGAGTCATCTGTGTGCTCGAAGTAGTCAATGACGTGGAAATCAACCTCCGGTGGCCAAGAAACGTTCCAGGTTCAAGGCAATTTGGCCGGTGGGAAAACCAAACACCAAAGCCAGACTTGGGTTCACTTGGATTTGCCACAAGTCCCCGAACGAAAAATGCCGCAGTGTCCTACATGTGCAGAAATCTTGCCCATCAAATCCGTCAAAGTAACCTTCAGTACCGGTATGCTCAAGGTATCCATCTTTCACACGTCTTTCACACCTCACTGAAGTCTCAATGATTCAGGCGCCCAAAACTGCCAAGTTTTGGAGTCCAAGTGTTGGAGTCTAAGTGCCAGAGCAAACATCGTCCCTGATTTCTGCAGGACACAACGTCAACAAAACAGTGTTCCATCAGCAATGTGAAACAATTATTCAATAAGATTTGCCTATCATTGGATTGGTTTAAGGGAAAATTTACAGGAAACCTCTATATTTGATGGGAAAATCCATGGTTTCCTGTAGATTTTCCCTTCAACCAATCCAGTGAACCTAGTGTTGACGAATTTCCTATCGGCATCACTGGAAACCATCATTCCAAAGAGGATGCAGACGGAAAACTTGCAAAGGCCATCCAAATATCTACATCTCCACCACTATCACCAGCTTTATTCCCACAACCCCAAATATCTTGTTGTTGGTTGTACTTATCCATATAGTTTGTATCCCATTTGATCCCCATTCTTGTCGGTTGAGTCCCCGTTCTGACACTGAAATCCCATATTTGATGCTTCATCAAATCACCATCATGTCGATTAGGTCATAGATTCTATCAGATCAAATCCCCATTCTTGGTCCTGAAAATGGCTTCTCAAAAACAAACAAAATCAGGTCATTCATTCCAATTCGCAAGGTGCGAATTCATCAATCATCTCAAAGGTCCCACCTTTTCTTACTGGTGCTTTGTAGGGAATGGGGGTTGCTGGGATGATCATTAATGGTTATTATATGTTATTATATGTTATTATAGGTCATTCCCCCATTCCCTACTAAGCACCAGTAAGTTTTTGTGGCGGTTTTTGGTTGGGTCCCCAGCCCCAGCCCAGCCCCAGCCTCGTCATTGGTATCGCCTCGTCCCAGGCGACCAAAATCGCCCTTGCCCGTGGCATAGAGATGCCCGTCCTCCGTCAGCACCACTGTGTGTTGTGCCTCGGTGGTGCTACGGTGATTTCAGCGTCCCAAGAAAACTCGGAAGATCTGAAGAAATGAGCGGATTGAAGCATGAAAAATGCTGAGAATTAGGAGGATTTAACATGATTTAACGATGAAACATGGTGAACATTGATGATTCAAGCATCAAAAAAGGAAGAAAGAAGCTGATGGGGACGAAGGCGGATTTACGCATCAAACATGGCGATTCAACTACAGTAAGAGAAAATGAGGATTTAGCACGTGAGAATTGAGCATGAAAAATGGAAATTGACTTTCGGCCAAGGAAAATTGCACCTCAACCCGCAAAAATGATCAAATCTGCTTTGACAATGAAAAATAATAAGGGAACGGAATTTATTGACTATCAAGCAAAGGGATGTAGCCCGAAAATGTTGACTAAAACAAAAAGCATGGGGATTAGAGTAATATAAAAGAATCGGATAGAATCGGGAGATGTTATTTCAACAAAGAAGAAAGAAGGGAGTTGCATAGGTTGAATTATCAAATTTATTTGAGTTCACCAACCCTCAACATGCAACAAGAAAAGGCTGAGAAAATAGATGATGATACCCCCTGCAAACAGAATACACAAGGGTATACTCCAGGTGAATAACCCAAAAAAAAAACAGGGAAGATCCGCAACAGAGTCGGATCTTTAGCTAGGTTGGTTTACAGTCCATAATTAGGTTTCCTTGGTCTACGTAGATGTATCATGTTTTATCTACATAGTCTCGGTTCAACTTAAAAGCTCCTAATCATGTGCGCATGCTCGTGCTTGTTGGTCAAAAGACTTTCAATATCTCATGCGGGCGTTTGGGCCACGCCTTGGCTGAAATCAAGAAACAAATATAGCAACTGCCAAAAACACAGAGAGTTGGAAACCTGGAAATTACCGGGGAAGCATCGTGTATATTCATGTGTAGCATCCTGGAAACACGTTTCCATCTTTTGCGGTTACTATAGCGCAAGTAGGCCGTTTGGATCCTTCTGCTTAAGGACAAATAAGGACATCTCAGAGTCACTGTCTGCTTCAATTCTTCGAACCCGAGCAAGACTTTTTTCTGCATGCCGAAAGCTGTTGAAGTTATGCAATCGAAGTAAATCTCCTCAAATTCCTTTCATCTCAATGAATGCGCCGCGGCTGCTTCTAGCAGCCGAGGGCTGAGAATCTTGCCTCAAGAACAACTCCTTCCGGTAGACGTAGCCCACGGCAGCTACCAGGAAAATCAAGAGAAACAAAACAATCAACCAAATCTACCAGAAAGCGCCACGAGATTTGGGTTTGAGTGAAGAAATTGTGTAGTGTTCACAGGAAGGAAAAGAGTCGTCGAGCCAAAGTTCTTCAGTCCAAATTTGACTGTCACAAATAGGGACCCTCGCAACGGCGCATCAGCGTTCACGTCCAGCTTGAATTCCAATGCGTAGCTGTTCATGCTGCTGGCAGAACTGTAGAAATTTGAGTCTAGCCTCACCTCACCAACCTGATTTGGCCTGGTGAACATTTCCCGTCCTTGGAGAGGTTCCAAGGCTGGACGGGAATAGCGCACCCAATGGCTATAGCATGCTAATCATGCTCTGCTATAGTTCATCAACTTGTTCACGGTCATCTTCCCAGAGTAGGCCTCCTCCAAGGGTTTTTGCACCAAATTCGGTACTGGCCATCCACCAAAGGATATTTTTCATCCCTTGGTTTTGAATGCCATTCGTTGAGTGGCGTGGCAACGCATACACCTCAAAGCTTAAAGGTAACAAAACACGCCCGAAGTCAAATATGTCTCCCTTTTTGATGGTACGAGTAACGCTGTGATCCGAAATCAACCTCATCCAAAATGTTTGAGGTGTTTCCGTGGCACCTGTTGGGCAGTTGGGCACAAGCCCCCTGCTTATCAAATAGAGTGAGGTTGCGGAAGTTCCCCATGGCAGCTTTAGATTTTCTTCAGGTGGCCCCCAGAAGTTGAAAACAAAATAGGTTTTTCAAATATCCCCAGAATCTGGACCAAAAATTGATAACATCATAATAGATTTAGATACCCTCTGGTATATTAACATAGACCCTGAGAATAGCTATTTTCAGAGGAAACTAATTTTCCAATCCCTTTCTGCCAGAGTCTATGTGAATTTACCAGAGGATATATTTAGCAAATCTATATGCAGCCCTGCAATCCACTAGAAAGCGAATCAGCTGTGGGAGCTTCTGGGCAATCTGGGCATCAGCAGCTTCAACTTGTTCACCCTTGGTGCATTAAATCTCCAGGCCCATGAAGTGGCAACCCGTCTTTCGAAGTCGTCGACTTGGGCCCAGTCGAATAATATGTTGCCAGTAGTTTTCCCCAATGGTGGATATGGACAAGCACCATGTACAATAGGTAAATCATCCATAAATGGACCATTTTCCATGGCCTTGTCAAGTGACCAGAGTGTAAGGTGTAAAACACGGGAAAATTGAAAAATCAGTAGGCAACTCTGTGAGTCTTTAAAGGGTCATCAGGATAGAAGGGCATGACAGACTTCAGACTAGCATAGTCTCTTACCCGGCTAGTGGACAAGTGCAGTGCCAGGACCAAGTGAACGAAGCCTGCAAACACCACGGCCGCTACGCACCAAAAGGCCACATGCCTTTTGCACCTTTGAGCCCAAATATTCTCCACCGTTGACCGTGCCTTTTGCCTGAGTCTCTCATAGTCTCTCTATCCTCTGGTAAACTAACATAACTATGGAAAATCACCAGTTTTAATGGGAAAATCCACTATTTCTATGGCCATTTTCCATAGCTATGTTAGTTTACCAGGTATCCCCTAGCAACAACCAGAAGCAGCACCCATCACCACGGGTTCACCGCCAAGCAGCACCACAGGTGACCATCCGGATCTTCATGTCTTCCCTGCGCACCGACCCACGCACCCACCCACCTGTGAAAACCTGCTATTCTCCGTGTTTCATAAACTGGTGGCTGGCCAATAAAAATGAAACTTGAGCATATCACAAGCCACTCAGATAGAAGAAAGTCAAAAAATGAAAAGAATATAAATCAAATAATATCAAATAATAATCAGGGCTTTATCCAGCAGTTTTCCCACATCAATACGAATGTTGGTTTTTCCCTCCATCTTTTGCAGGTTATCCGTCCAACCGCCCATGCCCAGTTTCAAAACGTCCAGTGGGTTCAGCCAATCCTAGATGCCCTGCATGGTTTTAAAATAATCAGATAGGCGTCCGGCGTATACATCTCCACTACAAGAAAAAGATTGCACAACCAACTATATCGCCGTTATTTAGTACATTGATGTGTATATCCCCAGCTATATAACTGATAAAACGAAAGATATGATGTTGTACTGAGCTAATCCCATGCCCCTGGTATTAAACACCACCTAAAGTAAATAGTCCAAACAAATGTGGCTTCATACCCTAACCATGGTTTCTGGGATTTCTTGGGAGATGCTTCAATATTCGAAGGAAGTTTAGAAGTGAAACTTCCGACAATATGGACAGTTGAAAAGCAGAGGTGAGAAGAGCCAAGATGTGAAGAGCTAAGCCATGAAGAAAGTC